>VYZV01027759.1:33841-100073 GCA_013401275.1 Pandion haliaetus | reverse complement strand
CTCTATCCCAGCTGAAACCAGGACATCCTGTGATCATCGTTAAGGAGAGAGACATCACAAGGCTGGCTGGAAGGATGGCTACCAAGCCCAGGGGCTGCAGTCTGGCTGTTGCACCTCTCCAGGGAGCGCCTGCTCCGCACCCTGGGGACTGACTGAGAGCTGCCAGTGCCCAAGCCCAAACTGAGCCCTGAGAGACAGGGAGCAGCACTCCAGCCCCTTGTCTGCTCTGGGATGGGGAGATATTGTGGGTGCTGGAATGGGGACCAATAAGCTCCAGAGCGCTTGGCTTGGGCAGGGACACACCTCTGCCTGCAGCGGCCTGGATGGGGCAACCAGCCTAGAGAAGGGAGAATGCAAAACACAAACACAGGCTGTCCAGAGACCACCTGGTGTGACCCGATCTCCCTGGCCCCCCCTGGGATGGGTGGGCACAGGGAGAGCCGTGGCAAGCGCTGCACCCATGCAGCGAGGGAGCAGATGTCAGGCTCCGTGGGGATGTGCATCGGAGCTCTGCCAGGAGCGAAGAAGATTTGGGAAGGGGCAACATGCTTGAAAGCACAGGGAGCAATGAAAGGCACTCGCGCTGTTTATGGGGTTGAGGGACATGCTTGGGGCAGACCCGCCTGGGCCCCCCCCCCCCCCCCCCCCCTGGTGGCCCCCCCCCCCCCCCCAGCCTGTTGGCAGCATCCGCAGCCATGTGGCACCCATGCCTGCTGTCAGTGCCAAACCCCGCTCTTTGGGGGCTGTTTTTCCAGCATCCCATGGGAATTGCAACAGCAGAGCCCCAGCCCAGCAGGCACCAGGGCAGAGAAGCCATCGGTGGTCTGCTGGGAAGTTAAGTACAGTGACGGGTGCTGGGTTTATCCAAGTCTCAAAGGGAAATGACTCAGCCGCGGTGTTCCCACTTGTCCGTGGAGCTGCTATCCCATCTCCCCATGGCGAGTGCAGCATCAGGAGGGTGCAGCCACCAGCAGTGTTAGGAACCTTTACCAGTTAGCCAGGACATATCTCCGGTTCTAAAAAAAAGAGAAAAAAAACCAGCAGTGCTGTGAGATGTTTCCCAGCATGCACAAGCAAAAGTGCTCGGTGTGCCTGGGCGCTGCCCTCAGTGCTAGTCCGGTCGTTGGTCATCGGTCCCCAACCCAGCACCCATGCTGCTCTTAACTGAGGCACAGCCAGCCTGGGCAGGACGGCAGCACCCCTCCCTCCACCCTCACTCACATGTCACTAAAAGTGCCCAAAAATTCATGTGCAGATCCTTAATTCCATGTAAAACTGAGTTCAAACAGTTTTTTAACTTAAAACAATCCCTTCTGGCATTCAGCTGAAAATTCATGGAAAGCCACTGAATGGCAGGCATCTCCCCAGCTGAGCAGGGTCCCAGCCCAAAGGCAGCTGCCTGTTCCCGACAGCCGCCCCCAGCCTGGCTCCTGCCACCCCCAGCCCCACCACCCAGGTGGCCAGGCTGCAAAACAAGCATGCAGCCGTAACCAGTATCCCCACACAGGAATTAGGGACATGGCCCAAGCAGGGGGCTGGTTGTCCCTCTTGCCAGCCCTTCACGCCCAGTGCACCCGGGACCCCAAACCAAACGTACTTGCCATGGCGGACAAACAGCCTAAAAGGTGCGAGAGCAGCAGGAGACAGAGAGAGAAAAGATATTTAAGTTTAAGATGGTCCGGCTTCCTCCAGGCTCACTGAGCCCCACCACGGGGACCATAGCTCCTCCCGCCGCCGGGCTGCCCATGAGATGCCACCTCCCTTCCAGCGGCAAACTGGGCAGCCAGCAACCATTTCCCAATGTACTGGAGATGATGGGCACAACCCCGCCCCAGTCGCTGGTGGCTGGGTGGACCCTCAACATGCTCCCCATCCCAGGGGTACCCGGGGTGTCTGAGCTGGCTTGGGGCTGCCTGGGGACTGGGAGCACTTCTCTCCCTGAGCTTTTGAAAGTCTGGTTTTATTCCAGATGTGGAAACACCCCAGGGTCAGGGACCCACATTCCACCCTCAGCTCTGATTCCCACTCTAAAGGCTTCTTCCCAGCTGTTACCACCACCCTGACGTTTGCCTTCCAGCACAGCATGTTCTGCACCCACCCTTTGCATGCAGGGGTCCACTCTCTCCTGTGCAAAGCCTTAAAAACAAAGTGAAGGGACAAAAATGCACTTTGCCTATGAGCTACACCCCAACAAACCAGACACTGAGAATCTGAGGGCCAGTGTCCCAGCACCACGATCTCTCTGGGCTTTGCTCTTGCAGAGGGTTGTGCACAGGCTGCATATCCAGCCCCTCTCTGAGGGTGCCCAGGGGCACCCCAGCATCAGGCACCGCTGCCTTGGTGATGTGCTAGCACCTGGTGGCAGTGAGTACCACTGTCCCATCGAGTCTGTGCAAGGATTTAGATCCAGGTGTCTAAGACAAACCCCCTGTGTGTGGAATGCCGGACCTGGAGGTGGCTGGGAGGCAGCATTGGGGGTGCAGAGCGAGTGCAGTAGGAAGGGAGATGCAAGAAGGGTATGGAGTGGGGAGCAGCAGGAAAGAGCTGCTCAGTGCCCATCAGGGTCCTGCCTCAGGGTGGTCAGCCCTGCCCTGCACCTCACAGCTGTGCTCGGCCCCTGCCCTGGCACTGCTGGTTCCCGCAGTGGTCGACTTACTCCACATCGCGCTTTCGGATGGTCCTGCCAGCAGCCAGGACCTCAGCCACCTTGGACACGATAGGGTCGTAGTTCATGCTGGCCACAGCCACCACCTCGTCGCTCCTAGGGCCGGGCAGAGCAGAGTGGTTAGGGCAGCCCTGGGTGGCCACGGCTCCATCACCCAAAAAGCAACATACTGGAGAGAAGCAGGAAGCAATGAGAAACACCCACTCCAGGGTCAGGACCTGTCCCAAGGGGTGAGCACCATGGGGACTTGTGCTAGCGGTGTGGGACAGCAGGGGGCTCAGAGCTGGCACTGCAGGCTGGCCCCACTGTGGTCTCACCAATGCTCACATGCTGGCATGGTGAGCATCACTAGGGTGCCCAGGGCACAGAGACAGCTCTGGGCACCCAGCGCCTGTGGGAAAACACCAGCAAAGGTGGATCTGGTGGTGGATAAAAACCTGGACATCAGCAAGGATGCCCTGTGGTTGCTGCCATCCGAGTAGGCGATCCCTGTGCTGCTGCCCCATACAGAGGGGGTGCAGAAGCAGGTGGTCAGGATATCTCTGTAGGTCACTCACTTGTGCTGCTCCACATCCCCCTCCCCCAAGTGGGCAGAGTGCCCACCTCTGAGCCACCCCACAGGCACGCTCCTCCCAAAGCACCGGGATAGCTGGCGTGTCTGACACCAGGGTCCCACCAGCCCCAGTAATGAAACCCCTGTGTATATGGGAAGTCCAGCAGCACATCCCAGTCCAGCTGACAATCGCCCACCAGGATGCCAATGCTGGCGGCACAATGCAATCTCAAAGGCTGAATGGGAAACAAATGAAGCAGAAAGGAAGAGGATGTAAAAATGCTAGAGGAGCTTTGGCTAAAGGTCACAAGGCAAACAAGAAGGCCTCTCCTGCTTTGAGGTTTGCAGAGGTCAACCTGAGCGTAAATCTTCAAAGACTGAACCCAGGAGATGACTCATAAATAGATAACTGAATAGACAAACAATGTAAAGATCAGAGAAGTAAGATATTAAAGTAAGCTGAAGAGTAGAAGCACCCAGCAAACCAAGATCTGCTCTTCAATCCACTGGCAAAGCTCTGTGACCAACAGAGCAAAGAGCAGCTGGGGCAGGGGGGAACCTGTGCCTGAGTCCCAGGAGGAAGAGAGCAGAAGCCATGTTTCAGAGGATACTTCATCTCTGTGGAGCCATGGGAGTTGAAGTCATCTCTCATAGCTGGCCCACAAAGCCACGGGGTAGCTCCATCACAGAAGACTATCTATTTCAAAAGGCTCTGATTCATAAATAAACTCACTATAAATAAGGGAGAGCAAGTCGGAAACAGAGCAGCAGTCTGGCTTTCCCGTCCCATGGATGTGCAGAGCAGACCAGGAGCCCAGGATCATCTCTGGAGCCACTGGAGTTTGGCCACAGCTTAGTTAGTCCACACCACACCACAGATTGACCAACACCAGCCAGGCTCCAGCACAGGGTGCTGCTCCACAGGAATGGCTGTGGGAAAGGGGAGCTGCTGCATTGCCAGGAGCTCTAAAACAAGATTTGGATGCCATTGGAAATCCCATCTCAAGCATCCTTAGCTCACCGCAGAGATGTGCACCTACAGCAGAGGGGAACTCTGATAGCCTGCAGCTCTTCCATCCAGCAGACAAGGTAAGAATAAGGAGTAACAGACACATGTTGACAAGCAATAACATTCACACTGGAAAACAGGTGTCCATGGCAGGCAGTGAGGTCAATTAACCATCCAAGAAGATTACAAAGCACATGTGTGTTCAGCTGAACTGCCTGCTGGGCTGTCACATTCGAGGGCTGCTGCTGTGATTTAGAAGAGCTCTTCGCTTTCTGAGCCTGCATCTTCTCTGCTGTGAGCTGGAGCATCCCACATTAGCAGTGGCTTTTAAACATTTTGTCTGACAGATGGGGAAGCCAGGAGGGATTGTTCTTTTTCAAAAGGTCTTCAGAGGCAACAAGAGTGCCCATCCTGAACCTGGGATTTGGAGCAATTGGAAGTTTTGGCATAAAGGCTGAGGGAAGATGGAGCACTGTGGACAAGCACCATGTCTACATGGTCTTCTCTTCCTCTGCAGGGTTCAACGCAATGGATGTGGGGAACCATGAAGAAGACAACCACAGCAATTCCCTGGATCTCCCAAGATCTCCAAGACTTTAGCCTGTTCTGGCTGTGGTGCTGTGGTGAAAGCAGTGTCCCATGGGGACCTCTACAGAGCACCATCCCACACACCTCCTGGCACAGGGCCTCATGCTGACCCCTCCCTAGCTCACACAGCTCTGAACAGGGATAAGTAAACAGCTTTCTCCTTCAAACTGGGGAAAAAAGAGCCTTATTGTGAAAGTCGATGCTGAAGACGGGCTCCAGGAGTGGGAACCACCAGTGGTTCATTCAACAACCAAGACAGTGTGTACCAGGAGAAGAGTCCAAACCATCGGGTGGGCATAGCAGAAGGAAGCAGGAGGGGATGGTTGATTTGGGACAGTGTCCTCAGTCCAAAAGCATTTGCACCAACCAGAAGAACTATCACCAAATGAGAAAAAAGGAAGAAATTATCCCGGTGGCCTCTCATAGAAGCAGAGACAGGGACTTGATTACAGCCGAGCAAAGCAGCAGGAGATGCACTGGCTGGCCCCCCCGCCAGCTGGCACTCCCCCAGTACCTCCGGCTCTCAGCGCAGGATGCCGTCCTGGTACCCAAAAGCCTTCTTCGGGAGCCCCTCCTGGGTGGCAGAACAACACAGCGCTTAGCGGCAGACCCCTGCTGCCCACCCTCAGTGAGCTGCTGCCCACCGAGCCCGGCTTTCCTGTGTGCCTGCAGCCCTTGCCCCCCGGCAGCCGCCGGTGGCATGCTGAGCGTGGGGCCACTACACAGAGCAGGGATTATGCACCTTGCTCAGGGCTTTCCTTTTGAACGGGCTCTACAGAGGTTTAATTAAAGCAATCTGACATTTCCTTTCTAATTAGGGTTGGGATAAATAGCTAAATGCTCTGGTATGGAAAGGAGGAATAGAGGTTTCAAAGATTATATGCTGCAAAGAAATGTGTGCCAGTGCGGCTCATGGATGCCTGGCCCCATAAGGCTGCATTTGCTGCACGCAGGGGGCTGCCAGCAAGACTAGGGGACCCAAGGCAGGGCAAAGCAACAGCTGCGGAGCGGCTTTGTAGGGGATGCAGCAGCAAATGTACACACAATTCTGCAAACTGTTGCAGCAAAACTGCCGAAAACCCGTTTTTATCTGCCCCTGGCTCACACTCACTGTGCAAACTGTGTGTTTTGAAATGCTGCTTTGGCAGTTATATGATTTAAACGCACCTCAAAACATCGAGAGGGTGGGGAGCGACAGCCCCGTGGCTGTGGCTGCAGAAGGGGGGTGTCCCCTTGCAGCAGCTCTCCCCAGCACAGGTGCTGCCTTGGCACACACCCATCCTTTTAGGCAATTTTGGCCGAGGTGCCAGCGAGCTCACAGATGCATCCATATGCAAAGGGTCCCCGGGTGCCGGAGGGATGCTGGAGCCCCACTGTCTGCAGCAGGTTTTTATCTGAGGTGTGCAGGCACCAGGAGAAGGAGGGTGAGCACTGGGGACCCAGCCAACTCGTGCCACAGTGTGATAAAGTGAGCCCTGTGCCTCTCCAAGCCCAATGGACACGTCCAACTGCCAGGCTCCATCCTGGAGCGATGGGGCCAAGCAGCCACCCTCAGGGAGGGGGACAGTGAGGGGAAGCCATGAGGGACATTGGGCAGGGGCCAGAGGGGCACCAAGTGCTGGTGAGATGATCTCTGCAGAGCAGGGACTGGCTCCTGCCCAGAGCTCCCTCCTGATCCTGGCCTGAACGCTGCCACTGAGTAGTTTGATCGCTGAGCCAGGCAGACCTTCACTTCCCTGGTTTCACTCTCCCCATCCTTAGTATTAGAAAGCACTTGAAGAAATCTCCTCTGTCTCCAGGCATCAGAAGGCTCTGTGGCCGTTGACTTCAGAGTAGGATGGGACAAAGGCAACAAAAGAATAAACAGCAGCAAATATTTTGGGGATAAATTCATGGTGCATGTTCTTGCCAATCTAAACAGCCAGCATGGCTCAAGAACAGCAGAGGCAACACATCCCAGCTGTCAACACATCTCAGGAAAATATTCCCAGATAGGCTCCCAGCCTGGGAGAGAGCTGGGTTTCACTACAGGTGGAACAAAAGCTCCTGAACTCTTGCTAACCTTCACAGCTTGTTAATAGACAGAAGAGGTTTTTGAACTTAATTTGTCAAACCAGAAGCAGAAACAGTGATGCCTAAGCTCTCAGTCCAGCCCTGGTAGCAAATCATTAACACAGTGATGAGATGGGAAGGAAATCTTTGATGGGAATTGCCAGCAACAAATTAATAGAAGCCATTATCTGCTCTCAGATATTATGTTAACAGGCAAAGTGCTTACATCGGGCAGAGACCCTGGGTCCAAAGACCAATTTAACTTGCTTTTCGCTTAGCACATCATTTGTCTAGGGCGTTTTATTAATGTCCTGCAACCTCAGTGTCCAGAGAGGAACAAAACTGACTGACAGAAGCTCTGGCAAAAATATTTTCCAGACTAGAAGAACAAGCTTAGACGAATGCTTGCATAGGAGCATGGAGAAGAGAAACACTTACTTGGTATAAAACGCCACAAACTTCAGTTCATCTAAATCTCCCTGAATGACAACATCATCAAATCCTTCCCCATGGCCTGGAAGGCAGAGAAGAAGAAGTAGATTCAGCAACAATTCCCCTGGATCCAGCTCTCGCCCGTAAGACAGAGTGTTTCAATCCAGAGCTACACGAAGAGCATCCTGCAGTCACCAAGAGACCAGCACCAGAAGATGGGGGTACCAAAAAGCACCCCCTTCTTGTTTAGAGAAGGACAAGTTCAGGGAGACTGTCTCTGTTCATGCTGGGCCATCCCTCCTCATGATCACGTCCATCCCTCCGGCCCTGCACCCCCTGGCCATGAGCAAACAGGTTTCAGAGGAGATACCAAAACCCTCAGGAGCCAGGAAGGGAAGTGGACCCAAGGCAGAGGTTGGCATGGAGGGTCCACAGCAAGGGATGTGGCTGTGGCTTCTCTATCGCAGGACACCTCCACCAGCACAAACTCTGCAGCAGCCTTGGCGAGCTCCTTACCTGCATATCGGATGCTCTTCCCGAACATAGCAGTCCACAAATACGGGACTGTGCTGATCTCCATGCCATGGGCCAGCATGTTCAGCGCGGCTATACGGCCTGGAAGAGAGAAGCAGCAGAATAAGCGAGGAAGCTCTGCGCTGGGGCAAGCGTTGTGGTCTGCCCTCAGGTCACAGCACAGCATCGACATCTCTAGTCCTAGAGTACAGGGAAACCAAGACCTTCTGCTTAGGCTAAAAAATAAACCCCATACAGCAACAAGGACCAACAAGGAAACATATCACATCATCCGAGGCTGGGCTCGCACTCCTCCCCAGCGGTGCAGCTCCTACTTACTGACTCATCACCTCCACCAGCATGAGCGACGTGCTCACGACCCTGTTTCAACCCGACCTGCAACAGTGACAGGGCTGAGAGCTTGCTGAGCTCCCGCCGCAAACAGGGATGGGATGGATAAACCCGCTGAGGGTGTGGAGACCATTATGGTACGGTCCCTGCCACAGAGGCATGTCTGGACCAGCGTTAAAGGGGGCTGTGTCCAAAGGCTAACTTTGGAGGTGTGGTTCCAAAACCTCTCACCCAGGGCACCCACCCAGAGCTCAACCTCCCCACAGGGCTGTGGCCTTGGAAAGCTCAAGGGCAGCCAGTCACACCAGGGTCTCCAGGCTTGCTGGCATGAAGGGAAGAACGGTCTCAGCTCTGCAACATGCTACTGGGCCAGCCTGGCAGTGTGAGCAGCCCAGCTGGGGATGCGAGCCCAAGCTAACATTATTAGGATGTGAGCTCCTAAGAGTCCTGGGGCAAGGAGAAGATCAGGCTCCTGCAGTGGCTGCATATGCCAGGGAGCACATGGCATATGTGAAAGCCTGTCCCTGGGCACCTCTGTGTTTGTAACGACGCATTGTTAGGCAATGCACATCAAAAAGGCTGACAAACGAAGGCATGTCAGACAGGATAAAATATACATGCTTCAAAACATTTAGTACAACTACCCAGTTTCCCTGCTGGTAGTTGCCTCATTCTCTCGCTACAGGTTTGGAAATTTCTTGGGATCTGGAAAAGGCTCTTTTCCATAAGCAATTTGCTGTTGCAAAGCGAAGGAAACGAAAAGCACCTACCATGCATATGGGCCATCTGCCAGTGAGGGACATTCACCTTCTTATTATTCCTCAAGGCCAGAGGGAACATGACAGCATCACCAGCTGCGAAGACTCCGGGGATGTTGGTTTGCATCATCTGCAGGGAGGAAGCAGAAGTGTGCATCTGTGGGGTTTGCACCCTACATGAACAAACAGGGAACTGCTCTAGAGCTGCCACGGTCCCCAGGAACACGAGGACAACCTCTGCTCAGCTGTGGGACCCCCATGTGGGATTTGATTTAGCATTCTTCACTTTCAAAGCAGACCATGCAGGCAGGGACCTACAGCATCCCTCTGCCAGTGGGTTACGCAGTAAAGAGAGACACAGATTGGTGTCCTCAAGCCCCTCTTGGAAGACTGGGGACTGTCGGTGTTTGCAAACAGAGCCTGGCTTATTGCATGTATGAGCAATAAGTGCAGGGGTGGGTGGTGATGAGCCCCAGCCCTCCCAGACAGGCTCCTCGCTCACAGCACACAGCACCAACACTGCTCCCATCGGGGTCACCGGTGGTGGGAAGGAAAGATGAGATCCTTTAGGATCCTTGAAAAGATGGATATTTCACCATTTCTTTCTCCCCAAAATATCCACCCCATTCCAGGACAGCTCAGAGCCAGACCCAAGCCACAGCATCCAGAGCTGGGAACTGCAAACCCCTCACTTGCAGGGGGGGGCCCAGGCACTCCAACGTGATGCTCCCAGCATCTTTGCATCTCAGCGGATGAAATGCCCCTGCCATAGCAGTTTGGAGCCCCAGGGAAGCTCATCTCAGAGGACAGCAGACTCAGCCCCTCCTGCTCTCCCCCCTGGCAGGGGCTGCCCCCCAGGCTCACCTTGTTGACCACGATGAAGCCTTTGGAGTCAATGTTGATGCCACTCTGCTTGAGAAAGCCTGTCGCTGGCACTGCACCTGTGGGAGAAGGCAAGGGCTGCCAGCACAGTAGCCGGGCATCCCCGCGCCCCCGGGGGCCTGACCCTGAGGCCAGCAGATCTCCCCCCTGCCCACACAACCCGTCTTCCCCAAGGGAAAGGTAGTGGGCTGCTCCAGGAGCTGGGAGCAGAGCCAGGCACCCTAAAGAGCCCCCCACTACATCACCCTCTGCATCCCCAGGGTCCCTAAGAATCTCCAAGTCATCAGTGCACCACTGTCATCTGCCCACCACCTTTTTCTAACGCTTGAAGATAATTTTCAATCCACTTCTCTTTTACAGATATTTTGAAAATAATATACTTAAAAGGGATCCCTCAGGTTTCCAGACAGGGCACCTCTGCCTCTCCCACAATCTCCAGCTCTCATTTTCCTGTTTTGATCGTTTTTTATCTCTAGCCTTCATAAATCAGAGTAGTCAATAAAACAACAAAAGCAGAATTAAACTAATTCCGTGATTCTTCCAGTCTGCAACATTTTGAAAGTTACAGAGTGAAACAGGGATTTCTCTTCCTCCAAGTGTAAAAGAGAAAAATAATCTCTTCTGTGGCAGTGGCAGCAATAAAAAAAAAAAAAAAAAAAAACCAGAAAAAAATTCAGTTTGGGGAGGCTTTAAAAAAAAACTTGAGAGGATGAAATTGGTTTGAATGGGGTCTTTTTTCTGGAAAAACTGAAACCATTACTATTTTTCAAATATATTTTCAGTTGCATTTTGGGGTGGAGGCTCTAGAAAGGCCTTTTTCAGCTTTGCTATGCGGTCCCATGTGTGGTAGCTGAGCAGGGCTGGCATCCCCAGCTACCCAGCCACAGGGACCCATCGCTGCCAGGTCCCCTCCAGCTTCTCCTCTGCCGAGCAAAGCACTGCCAGCCTGCCAGGCTCTGCACCCACTGCGACAGCGACAGCTCCTTACCAACACCAACAACACACACGTCAGCGCGCAGGACCTTCCCGCTCTTCAGCACAACCTCCTTCAGCTGCATGAGACACAGGAGGACATCACAGTTATTTTAGGGACAAAAAAACCCCTGTAGCAGCAGCAAGCCAAGGGGGCAGCTCGCTTCATTTTTGACATGCAAGTTGACCATAATTCCTTATAACAGCAGCAGGAGGACGGTGGGAGCAATGAAACCCCACACACCATGCTGGAGCACGTTTGCTCCTGGGGGCTAAATCCAGGAACATGAATTTCAAGGGCTAGGAGAGTAAGAGGGCAAAACCCCCACGGCAAAGGGAACGGCAGGGAGCCCCTGCCCACACCCTACCTTGCCCTCCTGCTCCCGTAGCTCTGACACCTCTGTCTGCATGTAGAATTTCACCCTGTTGCTCTCGAACATCTGGAGGGGGGACATGGGACAGCAGGGGACATCAGGACCTCGAACCACCCGTGATCCTGGTGTCCCTGTGCCCCCCGCACTGCCCTGCCCACCCTCTGGGCTCCCCTCGACCTGCGCTGCAAAGGGGGTTGGCCACCACCTCCATCCCCAACCCATGTCCAGAAGAAGGTACTCTACAGAGAAGGAAGATGCAGCCCGTTCTTTCTTTCTAGTGACTGCTATCATCACAGCTTAATCAATAAACGTCAAATAACAAATTAACTAGTGCAATGAGTGAAACAAGCAGAACCTGCTCTGTCATCAAAACCACCCCCTGGGTGGAAAAGCGAGGTCACCTTCATGACAGCGCGGCCAACCCTCTCCCCAAAGAATTTCTTGAAGGGGACTTCCTCCAGCTCTACCAGGGACACCGAGTGGGCTCTCTCCGCCAGGTAGGCAGCCACCTCCATCCCTGAAAAACAGAAGCAGGTCTGAGCAGCCACAGGAACCCCCCAGTGCTGCCCTGTGTCCCTGGCACCAGCCACAGTGGAGGAGCAGCCTTTCCTGCTCCTGGCTTGGGAGTTTGGAGATGCTCTGCTGGGAGATCTTGGGTACCACCAGACCTGGTGGCTACAAGGGGCCACACCATTTCAGGTGAGATTTATGGCAATTTGTTCTTAGATGCAGGTTTCAAAGATCGAAGGGAGGAACCGGCCATACTGGAGTCCCAAAGTGCCCCGGGAAGCCATAGCCCTTGGAGCAATGGAATTCACATGAGGGAAACCTTCCTCTTATGGCTGGGACTGTCTCAGCAGAGGTAATGAACGGCAGGCTGAACACAGCCCTTGTGACTAGCTGGTTTCGCCAATCAGAACAGGAGAATTTTGGTGCTGACAATTGCATGGGAACCTTCACCAAGACATTTTCTATCTATGGGGGGGGTTCTTTGGAAATGGATCTTTTCGATGATCTGCAGTTTGCAATTGGCCCCACACACCACATGCTTTTCTGTAGATGGGATTAATTGAACCATTAAAACAGGATTTTTTTCAAAAAAAGAAGAAAAACAGATACCAAGCATTTTATAATAAATTCCCTGACTAATATCCATTTATGCTTAAGGCTTGCAGGACCCACAATAATTTTGTTAAAACCATATCAAGCAAAAAGAAGATGCATCAAAGAAACAATAAGATTTTTCCTGTGTATTTTAAAAATTCACCACCCTGCTAAAAAGTAAAAGAGAAATAAACCCACAGGCTTTCACCTACCAATAAGACACCCTCCCCACCCCGAACCCAAATCTAGACACACCAGATTTGAAACTACCCAAGCACCAGTACTCGACTTGCCATACGCTTTTCAGACTGGGACAGCAATATCTGTGTCCATGCAAGCTGGACAACCAGCCTCTTCAGTAAAATCCATTTCTTCAGCAAGGAGATGACCTTACCACCCAGCTGGAGGTTGGACTACCTCGAGGTCCAGTTTGGGGCAGGGGGGTTACCTCTAACTGGACAGTGACAAACTGGGCAACGGACTGGGACCGTCTGCAGGAAGATGTGGACAGCTGAGATGCGGACACCCTTGGAGTGAGCGCTCACCCAGGAAGGATGCTCCCACAATAACCACATTCTTGCTTGTGGCCAGCTTCACGACACGGTTGGCATCTTCAGGCGTCCAGATGTTGAAAATGTTTTCCACCTCCTTGCCTTTGCAGCTGAGAGCTTTGGGCCTGAAAAACACATATTGAGGGCAACACAGGTGCTTTTCTTGACCCCATGGTGGCAATCAGGACTGCAGACCCCTTTTCTGGGGCTTCAGCCAGCATCTCAGCCTTTCCTTTTTTCACCTTTCTCTGGGCTGGAGCCATAACACGGAAGGATCCAAATGCTGGTGAACAACGGCCAGAGCACAGCTGCGAATGCCAGCACAGCAGGGGCTGCTCAGCAGCCACCCCCAACCCCATCCGTGGACCGGTGTACCTGCGGGGCTGGGGTGAGCTCCTTTCTGGGGCAACACAGCACAGCACAGGACAGGGACTGCTTTGCAAGCTTGTGCTTAACTGCTGGCATGTTGTAAATTTTCAGAAGCTTAATGGGACACAGAAAACTCAGTCCTCCGGCAGATGCTTTGGAGCCAGATATTGAAAGTTGCATAAGCCGCTGCAGATGCAGGTTCCACTATGTGTTCCTAGGGGCATGCCGATGATGCTGTAGCGGTTTAATCATGTCCTCCCCACACACTTACTGGAGCCTATATATTTTTAAATATCTGGCCCCTGTATGCCCGACTCACATCTGGAAATGGGACGGATGATCCTAAATAATTTATGTTCCTTAAAAACATTTACTTGGTGTACCTGGAGCTTGTGCATAAGGATTTTGAAATTACTGCCAAAGGCTTTTGAACCTAATTAGGTGGCTGGTGCAGACGGCATTTTGGCTGTGGCACTGCACACCCCAGCAGCAGCCGTTAGCACCCGGTGGGGCTGCTGCCGCTATCAGTGGCACACAGGGTTGCAACAGGAGTCCCTGCTCCAGCTGTTCTACAGCATCCCTGCCCTGGATGATCAATTTTGCAGGGGCTGCATTTCTCCTACTTTGTTTTGTGCCCTGGTGTTAGGAGCACAAGGAAGGGGGCCAGGATGCCTCATTTTCATCTTAAAGTGCCAATTTTGACAAATCCCCTATTGAAAACAAACCAACCCACTACTTCCAGGGCGCTAGGGATGATGCTGGTCTCGGGTGATGCTCTGCACCCCAGCAGCAGCTGTGCAGAGCAGGACAGGCACATCGCTACTGCCTTTCCCTACGGCTGGACCAGGTTTCAGTCTTGAAAACTTCCTTCCTAGGGGCAAGCCTCACAAAGGGGTCTCTTAGGCTGGGGCAACAGCAACACCTAATGAAGGCTGCAACAGAGAAGCATTAATCCTTCATTGTCAAGGAAGATCTTAGAGGTTGGCAGGAAATTCAGATGGAAATTCAGCTGGATGAATTATCTGATTGTCAGAGTTGAGTATTACTGAGGGGTGAAAAGAAGAGCAATGTGGCAAAAATGACCTCTAAAAAAAAAATTCAGGACACTTCCATTTTGAAGGCTTTTGTTAAAGAAAATATGTTCAAGGTCCTGGGCATTATTTTTAATGTTATAAGATTATGAACTCAGTGGGAATTTCCTGAGTCTCTCCCAGGGCACAGCACAGCGTTAGGTTGCTGCTGGCAAATTCCTCCACCTTCTCAAATCTCAGTTTTCTATCAATTTCTTTAACATCAAACAACCCATGCACCCCGACTGCTTCAGTGGGTGCTTTTTGTTAACACCCTTTTGACCTTGACGCTGCCCATGAAGCACCCCAGGGAGCAAATCCTGCAGCTGTCCCACCAGCCCCCATGTCTGGTGGTTATCTGTTTTCTGGATGACTCTTGGGTGACACAGAGGCTTTCCATCTTTGGCTGAGCAGACATACCCAGCAAAGCTTTATAGAGATAGAGATAGAGATAGAGATAGAGATATATATGTTATAGATATACATGATATAGATACATATGATATAGGTATTGATATAGATATATAGATATAGATATATACAGACATATCTACTAGGTGTTCCTTGCCTTTTCTGCAAACACTCTTGCAAACATATTCAGTGTCTGAATTCAACCACCGTATTTGACCCCTTATCCCCACACACAAGCACGTCACGTTCTCAGATAAAACAGTTTCTCCTGATCTTTAAAATGTTTGTTCATAGCTTACGTGTTTCCAGTCGCTATCAGCAACTTGTTGTATTCCATCTTAAATCCATCCTTGAACACAGCTGTCTTGTTCTTGATATCCACAGCCGCAACCTGAAATCATTCCTAAATAATGTTAAGGGACAAAATTCCAGATATTCACTGAGCTCCCAGCCCAGCCAACTTGTCTGTTAGGTTTTAGTCCCTGTGTTCCTGCCCACAGCTTAGCCAACCCAGACCTTAAATATTCCTAGCTGCCTTTTCACAAATCCTTGAAGATCTCCCAGGATAAACAAAATAAACCATCACTGTCTGCACTGCTTGCTGGTTATCCTAATCAGAAGCCAATTGGTCACCCCAGATCCATGTGAGGATGCTCACAAATGGCAGGTAAGAAATCATGTTCACCATGGAGTTTGCCCAGGGTGTCCTTCCTGCCACGGGAGGAATTTCATTAACTGTGGTTTTGAACAACTACAGGCAGCCTGTGCTCTGGGGCATAAAACGAAGAGGGGGGGAGAGGGGGCTGGGGGAAACCCAACATTTCTGCAACAGCATCCAGTGAACCAAGAACAGAGTGAGCTGCCACATTTCCTAAACACAGCCTTTGCGTACCAGCACTTGCAGAAGACAGCCTGCAGGTACATGTAGGACTCTCCTTACCTGCATTTCGGTCAGGACTTCTATGTCATAGGTGCGGAAGAACTCCTTGGGGCGCAGTGCAATCTGCTCTGGGTGGGAATCCATTGACTGCAAAAAAAGCCATTTTTCTGTCAACTGCTGCAGGTTGAACAGGCAAGTGGAGAAATGCCTGTTACCAACACAAGTCTGCAGTAGTCTGAAGTCAGTCCTTATGGCATGGGTTAAGAGAGTTGCTCTAGGGGGGCTGGAATCAAAGCCTGTCCAAGTAAAAGTCACCACAAGACACCAGGCTGGCCTCTGGTTACTTCTCTGCCTGCTCGCACAGGATGGCACTGACTGGCTAAGGCAGGACCACAGCAAGTGCTTCTGGGTTTCTGCAAAGCAGCTCTAACTGCAGCTCCTCATAACACCCAGACGTTCACAGGAGCAAAAGAGAAGCCCCATTATTTGGAAAACCACCAGTTGCCAGGGGAAATGGACACTAAAAGAGCAGTAAGAACAACCAGCATTAACACGACAAGAGCAACACTTTCAAAAGCACCCAGGTTATGCAGCACAAGTTCCCTCAAAAGCTGAAGCAGGGGCATGTGCCCCGTATCTGCTCATCTTTAGCTGCCAGATAAAGCTTCATGCTCTTCCCACTTTCCCTAGTCACTTGGGAGATACCTACATCATCTTCACATGCAGGGCTGAGCTCACATTTTGAGCTTGAGTTCTTCTGTCCTCCTAACTCTGTGGACACAAGTTCAGACATAGGCTGAGGACAAGCTGAGCACCAAGTGACCTGCCTGCAGGCTGCTCCATGCTCCAATGCCTCCCTCCCTGCCTGCAGCATAGTGGGGATAGGCATGGCCACACACACACATGCCACGGTCAAGCCCTGCAACACATCACACAGCGCTGAGCAGCAGCATCATCTACCCGTGCCATGCAGGCATGGCATTTGTGCTTGACCCAAGAGGGACAGGGCATGCAGGAATCAAGGGCTTCACCGTCTGCCCCCAGGGATGGATGGGCAAGGTCCTTCTCCCTGGAGGTGGCTCAGTCAGGGGCTAGGGTGAGCCCTGCGGGACACTCCCTTACCATGATTTCAGATAACGCTATGCTCAGAAGAGACCCATATCTTAGGACTTGAGGCAGGTGCAGGGTCATACAGGTTTTATTGCAAATTCTTGAAACACCCAATGTTTACAGAGAGGAACGTCTGACCCCGCGGCTCAGGAGCAGTGGCCCCCACACCGGTGCGCAGGGAGGGCAGCACAGAGCAGTGCACAACCACAGCTGGTTTTGCTGCTCAGTGCTCTGGACACGGTAATGGGGATGTTGCAGCACACCAGGGAGCAGGTCATGGTCCAAAGGGGACAAAGAGGAACAGTCCAGCAGGAGGACCTCAGGACAGATTGATAACAGGCATTCAGCAAGGCAGACGAAGGGCAATGCTGCAGTTTCAGGAGGCAAGAAGTCTGCTGCTTACAGTTTTATATGCTCCTTCTCTAATGACTCTTTCCAGGGTTAGTCTCACTCACAGCAGAATTAAGAGAAATCTCCTTTATTTTCTAGCCTGTTCCTGAAAATTCTGCCTTCTCTTCCCTGGGCTTTGCGCACCTTCCAAAAGCAACTACTCCCAGAGGTGTTTAGTGGAGAGTTTAACAAACCATGCATAACATCTCTGGCATGTGAGGTGTTCTTACTGTTTAATGGAGAGTGTAAAAGGCAGTCTAAGACTCACACAGCAGCGAGAAGTGTTTCGGAGCACTGCCTGGCTGAGACAGGGACTGCAAGCTTCTCCAAGCTCCCCAGCACAACCTCTGCGACTCTCGGATGCAGGTTTCAGCCAGCTGCTCCTTACCCCAAGCAGGTCTTGTCCAAGCACAGAAATGGCTTGAATGCTCTCAAAAAGCCACAGGCATATTTGCCTTCCTTTGAAAATCACTTTGTCTTAGGGCTGGAAGCAGAGTTAGATGCTGTGATTGTAAAGTACCAGTCCCCATAGACAAGCATCCCTGACATAAAGGGGAATACATATGCCACCTGTTCTTAAATGATCAAATGATCAAATGCTGCTGTCCAACCCGAGTTGCTGTCTGATATCAAGTAAGGCTCAGAAATCAGTAATAAAAAATGTGATTAGAAGACCATCCTGTTTCTACAAATTGGAATGGAAAATAGGGTGTGTGCCAGAAAAAGTGATCTTTGCACTGCAATCAAGTTACCAAGTTGTGATGATGACCGATAATCATAATAACTATGGCATGATGGCATGGAGAATCGCTGGGCATTAAGAACCATGCACTAATAAAAAACCTGGTAGACAAAGCAATTTTTTCACATGCCCCATTTCGTTGCCCTAAAGATTTTGATCCAGAAACATAGTAAGAAGATCCATCCAGGTACGAGTGGCCAAGACAGCTATTGCTAGACCTATCACGAATGCCCGTGTTTCTGTGCTGGAGTACTCTTAGTTCAGAGTTTGAACAACTCCTCTTTTGTGTTTCGTATTTCAGTCACCAACAGAAAACAAAATTCAAGGGAAAACAGAGACAGGAAGAATAAGGAAGAAGAAACATGCTACTGCAATGAATAACAGTGGGGAAATTTTAAAACTGGGGAGGAATGGGACGTACCTGAAGTGATACAAACCTTACTGAGCTTTGGTCTGTCATAGGGCAAGTGTCTGTCCATCGTGCACATCACAATCCTGTCTGAGAAACCCTCCTGGCGCAAGGTCTCTGCACAGACCAGTCCAGCTGCCCCTAAGGGAGAAGGAAGACTGGCATCAGCCGTGCGTATAGGGCATTTAGACGTTTGAACCCTTTGCTCCTAAACCCCACCAGAGCTGACTCCAAAATCACCGTCTCCACTAGCCCTGGCCTTACTTCACGGCCCTTCCCAAGTCAAACAGCTTGCACGGGAAGCCGGTCAGGGTGGATGCACCACGCAGGAGGAGGGACCCTGTCACTGAAGCATGACATTAATCCTCTGCAGGACTTGTCTGTCCCTAAAACCCACAGAGAGCCCACCTGAAGAGTGCTGCCAACTCCTACACACCTCTCACAAGCTCAGGGACACGGCAGACACTCAGACCCTTGCACTCCCTTAGTCAAGGAATGGTCTTGCAGCTTCCCCTCTGCGCACTCAGTTCCTGGTGAATTTACAGCTGAACATGGAGGGCAGGGAGTCCTGCCTTCTTCATGGCTGAAGTGTTGGTTGCGTGCTTCACTGCAGAGGATTTTGCATGCAATTTCTTTGAGGTTTTTTTTTTTGTTTGCTTGTTTTTAAACACAGAAAAAAAGGCTAAATCAAACAAAAAAAACTGCCTTGGGGCGTGCTGTCCACCTGCAGCCAGGCAGCCGGATGTCCCTTCTTCCCTGGCCACACTGGTGAGACTTGAGAGCTCAAGTGAGAAGTCCTGAGTCTCTTCTCAACCAAGAAAGCCTCACTCAATGATGAGTGTTGTAAGGCCCACAGCTTCTGTAATACCAGTGAAAGAAGATGAACGTGGACAGTATCATGGTTTGGTCTGTCAACAAAACGCTTCTGTTGATGGTGGTGGGGGACAGTGGAAGAAGAGACATATGGGTGGGCATCCCATGCACGCTGCCTGGAGCATACCAAGCTGGGACTGACGCTGCACTGACACCAGGATGACCTTCACATGAGCAAGGGGCTGCGGTCGCTTGGCCTTAGCTCTGCTGGGCATGGCTGGACCTTGGTCCTCGATGCACGGCTGGATGGGTAGTCTCCTCCCAACACTTCTTCCTCACAACCCCAGCTTTGAAATCTCCTTTCCTGTCCACCAGGACAGACCTTGGTCTTTAACAGACCTGTAAATTTAGCTGGTCAAGCCTGAGAAAGTTCCTTCAGCAATGATTAACATTGGAGTGACCCTGCTGAGGAATTTGATGACTGTCCAGCCCTGCCACACACCAGGACAGTCCAGACGACCTCGGGGAGAAACAGTGTCACACCCTGGCTTTCAGTCAACAAACAGCAGGAGCACAAGGAAGGGAAAAATGTTAGCCAGCAGCAAGGCAAAAGCCAGCCAGGCTGGCTTTCCCCTCTTCTCAGGCTGCAAGCTACAACTTAGATGGCAGGAGCAGGAGATCGCAGTGTGCTCCCCATTTCCACAGCTTGGATCTGGTGACCTGGGGGCTGTAATCAAATAAGAACAACCCATGTGCCAGGAGCAGCCATTCCCTCCCAGCCCCAGGTCCAACACCAGATGGTTTGTGTCCTCTTCCCACCCTCCATTTCACCACAACATGGTCCAGCCCAGCCTCCAACTCATTCCAGAAACAGGCAAACTCAGTAGATGGGGTTCACTCCATGAGGCTTTCTGCAAAAATTGCATTACAAAAATGGAACTGGGACAAGAGATAAGAAAAGATAGCAGTTTTGCTATTTCATGCTGGGATTTGATATGTTCTGGGAAGATGGAAGAATTTATCTTCAGAGAAGCACCTTGAGGTGAGAGCTTTGGAGCTTTGGAGCTGCAATGGGATGAGACTGAGATGTGCAGGCTCCAAGAGTGTATTCACATCACAGAAACACCTGAGAGGACTTTACACTTATCAGTTGTGGAAATCAGGGGTTACTGATATATCTAGGGAGGGTGGAGAGGGAAGAGGGTTCAGTGCACCCACTACAAAGGGCTGTGACAAGGAACTACAGAAGGCACAGACCAGAGGCATGGGGCATCTTTGGACTATTAGTGTGTAGGACAAAAAGGCTGAAGACCCTCTGGTCTGACGCTTTGCACAGGGAGGGACGTAGCAGGAGTGACAGAAAGTGCACGGCACACAGACACCCTGCTCTCTGCATACCTGCCTGGGAGGGGACACACATGACACTCCCAGCACATGCCACACGATACCTGCACCAATGATCAGCACGTTGGTACTGCTCAGGTTATAGTTGCTCAAGGAGATGCACTTTGCCATCATCTTTGTCCTCCTCTGTGTCTGAAGAGCCTATGCCACCAACAACAAGAAGAAAAGCCATTATCTTTTCTCAGCTTTAACCTGGGTAGCCAGGCAGGAATGGGGACAACTACACTATTGTCATAAAACAGCTTGGATAGAAAGGCAACAACTGCACCCTTGCACCCAACAAGGACTCCAAACCCACGCACTAAGCCCTTACAAGGTACAAAAGAAAAATAAATCCATTGTCTTCTGCAAATTCATCCAGGTACGCACGGCTGGGAAAAAAAATAGAAAAAGCAGCCCAGGTGTCTCATTGTGCAATTCTGCAACCAACAGGCGAGATGGAAATGCAGAAGTCCTATCAGGAACCTTATCCTGCACCTGAGCAGAGCTTGTATACCTCTGATATCCAAAGAAGCTGATGGACTTGTCCAACCTACCAGAGCACACCTGAGGACCTATGCCACTGTAGCCCTGCTGCAGAGAACTCCTGTTGCCAGCCATCGGAGGCCAAAATCTGTTTCTGGTAGAGAGAACAGGCTCAACACTCCTCATCACATCCCACCCAAATCAGGTGGAGTAGAAGTGCTGCCATTCAGGTGACCTCTCTGGATCTAACCCAAGTGCTGTAAGGGTCCGGCTGGTCCTGAGCCACTGGATTCACACATCCGCACGTGCAAATGTGCATCAGAAGAAGGCTTTTCATGGAAAGAAAGATGGCAGTGGCCTGAATGGGCTTCATTCTGCATCCTATCTGGGGGGAGCCCTCCCTGCCCACGCACCAGGCTCCTCTCCAGCAAAAGGAGCTGATGTCTGGGCTCAAGAGGGAGCAGAGATGACCTCTGTCATTGCCATGCCGCATTCAGACCCAGCAGACAAGACCAAAAGGCTGGTGGAAGAGGCCTGTTTCCATGGGACAACTAAACTGAAAGTTGCTATGAGCTTAAGGAAATATAGGACAAGTTCAGCACAAACACCTGGTAAGACCTCCTGAATCCATGGACACCCCAGCTCAGGTGTCCGGCAGCTGCAGGGAGGCTGGGGGAGCACAGGCAGGATGGGAGGGGGACACAACACCTCTGCCCTGCTCCACTAGTGCCTCCATATGAACTTTGGGCTGTTGCTTGAGACAGGACTGGGCTAGGTGGACCTTTGCTTTACCCATGTTGGATGCTCAGGCATCCTTCTGTTCAGGCACTGTTTCCCCTGCCAGAGAACCCAAAGAAAAGCATTTCCCCACCCACCCCACCCCCACAGCAAAAAGCAAAAGCATGGGCCTTGATTTTGGGATGCCAGTAGCCCCTCACCTGCTTGCTTGCTCGGATGTACACCTTATCCTTCTCGATTTTCACCTGAGGGCGACAGAACAGCAGTGGTTTGCAGGACAGTGAGTGCCTCTGGCGTGAAGAGGGTGATTACTCCCTCTGTGCAACAATTAACAAACAGAGCAGAGATCTCACCAGGTCTCCTGTGAGAGTGGCTCGGGCCATGGCAGAGCTCACCCCAGACTGAGGCTGTGAGATGTTTCCTGTCTCGTATCAACCATGCACCAATGGTCAGTGTAAAACCCAATTTCTATCTCAGGCTTACAGCTGGTTTCTCAGTCCCACCCCACTCCTGCTTCAAGAGACCTCCCAGACTGTGCACCTCTGCCCTCAGGTTCTCAGGAGGTATCTGATGCCAGTGGGTGGATGCACAGGGAGCTGCAGGGAGGAAGGAGAGGTGGGTAAGGTGCTGCTCTCCACTGGCCACCCCAGCATGTGCTTGGAAAGAGTTTGCTCCATGCCTTCAAAGAGCATGCTTATCCCAATGCAAACAGCCATTTTGCAGATGACATCAAGCTGAGTGGCGCAGTTGATACTCTAGAGGGAAGGGATGCCATCCAAAGGGACCTGAACAGGCTGCAGAAGTGGGTCAATGTGAACCTCATGAAGCTCAACAAGGCCAAGGGCACAGTACTGCATGTAGGTTGGGGCAACCCCCAGTATCAATACAGGCTGGGGTTTGAAGGGACTGAGAGCAGCCCTGCGCACGACTTGGTGGATGAAGAGCTGGACATGAGCTGCTGCCCAGAAAGCCAACTGTATCCTGGGCCACATCAAAAGAAGCATGGCCAGCAGGTCAAGGGAAGGGATTCGGCTCCTCTGCTCTGGTGAGATCCCACCTGGCATACTGCATCCAGCTTTGGAGTGCTCAGCAAAAGACAGACATGGTCCTGGTGGAGTGGGTCCAGAGGAGGGCCACAAAAATGATCAGAGGGAGGAGCACCTCTCCTGTGAGGAAAGGCTGAGAGAGTTGGGGTTGTTTATCCTGGAGAAGAGAAGGCTCCAGGGAGACCTTACTGCAGCCTTTCAGTACTTAAAGGGGGCTTATATGAAAGATGGGGACGGATTTTTCTGCAGCGCCTGTAGTGATAGGACAAGAGGGAATGGTTTTACACTAAAAGAGGGTAGATTTAGGCTAGCTATAAGGAAGACGTTTTTTACAATGAGGGTGGTGAGACACTGGCACAGGCTGCCCAGAGAGGTGGTAGATGCCCTATCCCTGGAAGTGTTCAAGGTCAGGTTGAACAGGGATTTGGGCAACCCAATCTGGTGAAAGATGTCCCTGCTTATTGCAGGGGGGTTTGGACTCAGTGATCTTTAAAGGTCCCTTCCAACCCAAACCATGCTGTGATTCTGTGATTTCCTTTGCTGCTGCAAGAATGAAGGTCTCACCTGGAACTTGGGTAAGCTGTCCAAGCCAGGAAAGTCCTCTATGTCGCCTGTGCCGATATTGAAGCAAGCTCCATGCCAGGGACAGCGGACTCTTCCTTTGGACAAAACCCCTGCAGAAAACATGGCAGAGCAGAGTTGGTGTTGCCCTGCAGCTGCCTCCCATCCCTGCCTGCAGGCCACCAAGATCAAGCTGCCATGACCTGGCCAGGGCAGGGATGGCAGAGGCCAGGTGTCCCTCCTGCTGTCCTGGTGATGGTGGGCTCCTCGGCTTCTTCACAACATGAATACCACTGGGGAGTGCAGCTGACCTCCTGAAGAAAGGCTGAAGGTTGCTGCCCAGGTTCTCCTGCAGCTGCAGGAGCTGTGCTGCTCCATGCAGAGCAGCTTCAAAGTGCAGACTCTGTGAGCATGTCCCCGTGACACTCCTTCTTTACCCAGAGGTGTCACCTGTCCTACAAGACACATGGCATCTGTTGTGGACCTGGTTGGTCAACAGCATCTTGGCTACTTGATGTGGAGTTCTCTTAACTTGGACGTGGGACTGGTCCAGCCATTTTGGATAGAGGGTGAACGCAGTTACCAACTGGGATCCTGTATGACGGATCCCACCTAAAATGCCCTCGCTGATAGTGCCTTTCCAGCACCTCTAAGCACAGCTCCAAAGCTGTCTGCTCTGCCTGGAATATAATCTCACTCTTTGGCAGGGCCTGGGGCTGCAGTCTCCAGGGTCTTATAGTCACTTCCACAAGGCCCCGTAGCACCTGGAGCAAGCAGTGCCTCAAGCAGAGCATCACTTATTTAGAGCAAATGTGTTTCAGAACAGATCCTGACACAGCAAGGAGTCTGCACACCACCAGGAAAGCACAGGGCATGCCCAAAGCCACGAGTCCACTCCTCACAAATGTTTGCTCAGAGGCTACTACCTTGCACTTCGGCTTTCCCTACCTGAAAGAGCTGGCTCACAATGCTGGGGCAGAGCAAACAGCTACAATTTGGCCACGCCAGACCGGTCCTGAGCTTGCACCTTCACTTGCCAAGGCACAGCAGTGCCACATCTCGTCACCTGCCACACGTGGGAACGCAGGGGCAGCCCCTGCATTTACTTCTGCAGCAAATCTTGTATTTCCCAGCGAGACCCCTGTGCAAGCAGCCAGTCTCAGGGATGCACCTGCAGGTCTCTGAAAGGCGGGTGAGCTCTCACCTCTGTTGGCCATCAGAGAAGTGTGGGTCCTTTCTGCCCTGCTCAGCGAGCTGCTAGCCCCAGGAGAGGGGCTGAGAGCATGGCTGCCTGCACCCAGCCCTGCTGCTGGGCCAACAATGCCCAAAGGGCACTCAGCAGGATACTGTGCTGTCTTCCCCAGGATCCCACCTCCAGCAAAGTGGCCCCCACCACTGGACGCTCTTCTCCAGCACACAGCCAGGCTAGCACTGCCTGCTGCCATTACTCAGACTCTGGGTAGGGACCTGCCTGAAGCCCATGCTGAGAAAATGCCAACATGCATATTTTTAAGTGCCAAGATGGGATACCACTGTACCTCATCCCACTCCAATCAATAACACCAGCAACATTTCTTTTTGCTACTGAAAGGATCCCATCAGCCCAAAGAGCATCCTCCTTCCCCCACAAGCACAATTTTTGATTTACAGGGAACTGTGGTTTTGTGGGTTTTTTTAGGACTGAGTGGCCTGAAAAATCATAAGGTGATTTTTTTTTTTTCCCTTTAAAACATTTGTTTAACTCCTCAGTGGCTGGGAACTGATAAACAGAACAATATGAAAAGCCCCATAAAGCTGGGCTTTGCATGGGGACAGTGAGTTGCAGCTGTATCATCCCATCCAAGAGAGGTTCATCTCCAGCTGAAGAACAAAGCAGAAGCTGAATTTAATGGTGCCCGTGCCGGTTTGCTCTTCAAAGTCACCCAAAGAAGCCCAGCCCTGGGACCAGCAGTGGCAAGCTGGGGTCACCAGCAAACCAGACCTGCAGCAAAGTGCTCCCAGGAGGTTTGTGCAGCCCCAGCTTTCTGCCCATGCCTTCCCCCAACAAGAAGATACCCAGATGATGCTGAGTGTGTGGCACGGCACTGCCCCATGCCCGGCAGCACAGCCGGATTAATACCAGGCTGTCTTTTGCCAACACTTTGATGCCCTTGGTTAGTCTCCTAGGATGTGAGGCAGACTGACCTTTGACCAGCGGAGCCCCATAGTGGGGACACTTGTGTCCCACGGCGTGGAACTCACCACTCTCCTTGATAAGCAGAGCCTTCCCACAGCCCAGGTCCACTTCCCGCATCCTGGGGAGGAGGAGCATGGAAAACACATGACAGAGCATCCGCCTGACAAGGGATGCCGCCCCCTCACCCTGCACCCCAGCCATGGTCCCACCAAGCTCCCCTGCTCCTTCAACCTGCTCACCACCAGCTCCAAGTGACTTACAGGTGTGGGTCACTCCTGTCACCGAGCCAGCTTTGGAGGTGGCTCTAGTGCTCCCAGCCTGGGGCGCATCCAAGCTGGGCAACTGAGTGGCAGCTTCTTCATCCATCACTGTGCTAAGAGGTGGCGCAAAGCACCTCCCCAGCTGCTCAGAAGTGGCTGGTGGTCTCTGCCCAAGTCCAGCAGGTAGTGGGAGCAAGAAACCAAACCAGTTTTACTGTGACATCACTTTCCCTCCTGGCCGCCCTGGCTCAGCAGGTCCCTGCCAGGCTTGTGTTCACTCAAAGCAAACATATTTCTGAGACTTGAAAACCAGGAGAGGCGATTCTGACCCTTTGAGTACTCTGGCTTTGGGGTCTGCCTGCCTGCACCACAGGGGGTCGTGCTCTGGTCCTGGCCACGTCCCAGGGTCAACAAAGTGGGTCACCTTTTCTTGATAAAACCCTCAGGACAGCAGACATCTACATGTGACTTCCTAGCTGTTTCCCTCAGCTGTTTTTGCAGAGTAAAGCTCACACAGCGACTTGCCCGCCTGCTCTGGGCTGCGGGCCCCAGCTTGGCATGACGGAGGGCCTTTGCCTCCCTGGTGCTGCTGGCACTCAGCCCCACATTTGCACAGGAGCCAACNCCCCCCCCTCCTCCAGAGATTCAAGTGCTCTTTGAAAGACCACAGTTGCTTGTGTGGTACCCTGGACAAAAGCGTGATTAGCGCGGCGGGAATCCTTTACACACAAAGCTTTGCAATGTTTAGGCTCTCTGGCTTACACACCCCCAGCTGCAGTCATCTGGTCCTTGACCAGCCAAGTCAGGCTGAGGCTCCAGCCACCCCGTCCTGGCCAAAAATATCTCTTTGCCAATCATGTACCTTGTCCGCAAAGATAGAAAGAGCTAGTGAGCATCCCCGTCTGCTGAATGAGTGATTAATGCCATTCGTGCTGGAAAGCAGCATTTTCAAAAATCCTTCCTAACTCCCTTGGCTTGACTGAGAGCTGATCTGCAGCCCTCCAGCTCAGCAGGGCTGTGCTGAGTGATACACACCTCTACACCGGCTGCAGTGTGGGTGCATTTGCCCACAGCAGCTGGCTGCCCAGGTCTCCCCAGGAATGGTATGCCTCCTCGCCAGTGCCCAGCGGCACCCAGCTGGCTGTGCCCCATTGACCTGCTTGCTGCAGGCTGGCCGGGCACAGGTTTTGCAATGCAGCTGCAACGTGCTTTTATTTGCAAGAGTTTCCAAGCCCTGCACACCACATACAGAACTGGGCTGCATTTAGGCAGTTACATTACACTGGGCAGTTGCACTATCGACTGAAATATGAGTCTTTCAACCATTCATCATTTCCAGGAGGCTGCCCATTGCTCCCCTCTGCAGAGTCTGGAGATTGGGATGCAGGAGGCTCCAGGGCTGAGACCCCCGTTCTTCCACCTGCCCAGATCTTTGCCAAGGGGATTTCTGTGGCTTTCCAGCCATAGGGGCAGTGCAGGCTGCCCAAGCATCGTTGAGTGAGATTGATGCTCTGCACTGAGCAGATCTTCACTCTTGGTTCTCTCACTGTGTCTCCACCAGAACTTCATCCCAACATGTCCTGTCCTCACATCCTTTTCTCTTCTCACCACTCAGGTGCTCCCTTTCCAACCAACAGCCCTGATACACCCTGTGCAATCCATGGCCCTGTGTGAGGCACTGAGCCTCTTGCCAATGCAATTATTAGCAGCTACTTCCCTACAGCAGCATCTTCCAGCTAACCATGGAGGAAAGAGGAGAGACGAGTGGGCCCTCGTTTTGCAGGGAGCTGGGCACAGAGTGCAGAGCTGCTGTTCCTTGGAAACTTCCCCTCTTCCAGCCAGAAAGCCTGTCCCTGCACAACCTGATGTTTATCTGGAAATCCTGGTTGTTCCCATTGCACCAAGTGAACCAACTCTATCAGCAAGCCTGGCACGCCGCATTTGGTGTACCGAATACATCACTGTGCATGAAGCACACCCCCATATGCTCAAGAAAGCTTCTGGCCATGTGTGATCCCTGAATGCTGTTCATGCACAATAGGTCCCAGGGTGTCAGAAGAATGGGTCTCATTTTGCATGCTCACTCCTGTTTGGGTAACACCCCAACTTTATCCTGTCACTTGCACCTAGGCTACAGAGACACTTGTCCCACTCTCTGCTTCACAGCCATGGAGATGAGACCTGGGCTTAGGCCACCAGCAGTCCTGTAACACCTTCAAAGACACCTTGGGCAAGTCTTTGTGCAGGTGCCTGCTCCACCTGCATCAACTGTCCCACTAGACTAATGGCAAATGCTCGATTTCCTTGCCACCTTGGGTGAAAACAGCAGCAGAGGTCATCATGCCTGCCCTTGGGAGCTGTTTTGTCCCACTCCGGAGCGATGCAGCTCTGCTCCCTCCCCATGTAGGACACTAGGCACTTGGAGGTCCTTTTGTCAGCACGAGGGGAATAGAGCAGTACAAGTCCTACTGCATTCCTCAGCTGTGCGGTACTTCACATAAAACCTGTGGTTAAATGACAACGATCACTCTATGGGAAGATAAGATAAGTGAAAGAGTTTACAACTTACCCAAGGAACTGTATGATCTGAGAGTCAAAAACAGGACCCGGTGTCTTCAAGGCATCACACAGCCACCTGCAAGGCTCCTGATCCCACACTCACTCCAGAGGGAGTGAGAGGATGATTTACGCTGCACTGCTCCCCGCTGAGCTATTTACTCAGTTGGGAATTTGTCCTGTTGCCCCACTCCACTCCCCACTCGGGAAGCACCAGCTAAAACTCAGCTCTGGCCTATGAAGGGCCTTTGCTCAGGAGCTGAGGGAGCACTGGGGGCTGTTTTCTGTCTGCAGCTCATTGACATCCCCCAGTTAGCCTGCTGGGAGGCTGGCTGGGTACAGCAATGCCAGAGTTTATCCTCCAGTATCTTTTACTGGTTCTGCTGAGACCATTTCAGTACCAGAAAGCCAGAAAGGGTGGGCAGAAAGAATACCCTGTTCTTGCAGATTCCACTAACACAATGTAGAGGTGGCCAAACCCTTGTGCCAGTGCCCTGCACTGCTGCTGTGCCCATGCACACCCCTGCCCAGCATGTTCCTTGAGAAGCATCCTGGAAAAACCCTCTGGGTATCAGAGCAAGAAGGGAATCCTGTCATCTGCCCTGTTGCTTACATGAGCCATGGGACCTTCTCGCAACACCTCTCTTTTAAGCCAGACTCAGCCTGCTAGCAAAAAAGCTATCCTCAACTTAAAATGTCCAGTGATGGCAAGTCTGCTGCTGTACTTGGTAGCGTGTTTCAGTAGCTGACTGAGCACACGGTTGAAGTGTGAGTCCAGTTTCCAGGCCAATGCAAGTTTCTAGCCCTGGCTTTAGCTGAGGAGCTCCTTGCTACAGCCACCAGCAGCCAGGTATGTTCTCACAGACTGCAGTGCCTTCTCCGCAACCAGCAGAGCTCTTTGAATCTTTTAATCTACTATACTGCATGCTTTCCAGTCAATGTGCCTATTGCAGCTCTCATTTTCCAATGTCCTTCTTGCACTGGGGCACTATAGCAGAGCACACTCTTTTAGTGATGCCCTGAACATGAAGTCGGCAGAAGCTGCCACCGTGAACACTTGGGTGTTCAGCCATTAGGCTACGTCTTGACGCTGGAATGGGACCCTCCCTGTGCAACCAGTATTTCCCAGTATAGGCTGCCCTTTTTGCTTCACTCCAGCTTCAAGGCAATCCCGGTCACTGCCTGTGCTCTTCCCCAGGTCCCCAGCCTTGCTGTTGCTGCTCACCTGTGCAGGAGGCAGTGGGTTGGCCCATCACCTCCCAGAAGCAGCCCCGCAACCACTGTGCTTGCCTTCCAGTCCCATGCATCTCTACTGACTCCTCACTCACACCTCTCACTGGAGGAGGCCATTTGCCTCCAGGTCCTGATGGCCCTCCAAGCACTTCTCTGAGCTGCAGCAGAGCTTGCAGTCAGCCACACTTCATCGCATGAAGATTTAATCCAACAGAGTCTGATGCACCCCTTTGTAGAACAGTCTAATACATAAATTCCCATCAGAATGAAAAAACCAGTTTATTCCTAGATGAACTTACCTAATGAGAAGAATTTATAACTGATGAAGCCCCTTAAGTTTAGCACAAAGTAGCTTGTAGTACATGGATTATTCTAGAATATTATCACAAGCAGTAGTTCAATTTAAAGCAAATAGCTGCCAGACTCCTGCTGTGTCCTACACGCCTGACATCACTCCCTCCCTGGAATAAAAGCTATTTCAAACTATGTTTTCTTCCACACAAGGACAGAGCCTGCTGAGATGTTGGCCATCAGACTAATGGAACATGCTGCAGAAAAGGCACATCTACCCCAGAAAAGAAACACCAGCCTGTAAAGCATGGTGACCAGGACAGGCACTTTTTAGACTTCAGAAAACTCTTAAATCAGTGTAGTGAAACTGTACACAGCTGAAGTGCGTTGCCATTAGCAAAAAATTTGGAAAACTACATCCTTAGTGAAAGAGCAAATTAAAAGAGATAAGCTTGGCTAGAAGAGCAAGGCACTGCACAAGTGATGGAGCACACGATCTGCCCTATCAGCTCCACCCATGCACTACTCACGCTGCTTCGTAAAGCTACTAAGGCTATAAATTTATAAAAAACTGTCAGGGCGGTCTAACACAAGCTAAGCAGAGCCTGTTCAGAAATTCTGCTACAGAACATCACACCTTTCTAAGACAAGTCCCAGGGTGGACCGTGCAGGGAACAGCAGACCTTCTGGTAAAAAACAGTTGTCACTTGTCTGTGATGTCATTTTTTAAGAAGAAAAAAAATTTTACTAAATTAAATTATCATCTCCAGAAACTCTAAAGAACAAGATAGGGGGTTCAGTTTGGGTTATAAGGTGTCTCAGGTTTTACCTGAAAAAATTTTAGGCACTTACTGTCCATTCTCCAGGTCCTTCACATGGCACACGGATGCTTCCACCATGTCCTTTGGGTTGTGGTAGGGATTGCTAGCAATGGGATGCTCCTCAAGATGATAATGCCGGGCAGTCCCGTTGACTTTGTAGATCAGGGGGCTGGCTTTCCCATTGGGTGACATCTCCTCCTTGCTTCTCTCCTTCTCAGGTATCACAACTTCAATTTTCACTTCAACTGCAGCAACAAACAGAAACCTTCATATAAAATGAAGCCAGAGATTTTGCTGCCATTCTGCCTCTCTCTCCATCCCTGGACTTCAAAAAGGGCTGACAGACATCAGAATAGATACTTTTTGTTGGCTTGCTTGGGAAGATAAAACATTTAATATCAAACTTGGCTTGATCACCCGAGCCCATTATTCCACTGTTCTTTCTCCATTGGGCACCTTTGCATGCATAAAGTACGTATTCTTGCAAGCAGATGTTAGTCATCAGTGCAGAACAACCCCTCAGTCAGAATTCCTGTCCTGTTTAGTGGAAAACAGCTTCAGGCAGCTAAATGTGAGGCATGCCAAGGCCTCTAGGGCTCTGACAGACTTCAAAAAACTCTTTGTTTGTAGATAACATTAACTGAAAGAGAAAACCAACACTTCATGGTGTATAAAGCTGCTTCATTAGATGGAGACCAATTAATAAGGAACTAGAAATATCCAAAACTATTTCTGCATGAGGTTTTCAGCATAGAGTGAACCGTCAGCATTAAGTGAGAAAAGCAAGGATTGTCCGTTTTACTTAGGTGTACACCATTGAACAGTTTTGACAATAAAAGCATCCCTGGCCTTGGGACCAGCGGACCCGAGGACATGCGGGATCTGTTTGTGCCAGTGCAGCACATCCCCCCGGCCATCCAAGGGGACACCGGGGCCAGCAGGTTGCCTCGGCCCCACTGCCACCCTGGGTGCTGTCACAGGGCAATGACAGAGCAAGGCAGCCCTTGGCATGGCACAGCCCGGGTGCTGCCCCTCCGTCCCCCCCTGCCCTCCCACTGCCTCAACCGGGATGTGCTGCATGTCTTCCTCTCCCTGGGCAGGGATGGAGGGGGAGCACAGGGGCTCTCCTCGGTCACCCAAGTGAAGACACGTAGAAGTTCATCCAAGCTCCCCAAAGGGCAGCGCTCACCCAGCCTCGCCGTGCACCCACCCAGCCGCACGCCCACCCACCATGGCTGGGGGGAGCAGGCTGGATGCTGGAGCATCAGAAGAAACCAGTGATGAGCTCTCACATCATAAAGGGAAAAACATCACTTTAGCTCCTAGGCACTTCATAAAACTAAAGCCATTAATATTTATAATAAACCCCAGGGGAGTTCTACAGCAAGCCAGGGAGTAAGTGCCAGAGACTGAAGAAGTGCCTCAAGTAAATGGGAGATTGCTGAGCTTTCCCCGTCTTATAAATGTCACGATGAGGAAAAGCTGTGCAGAAGTTAAAAATTAAAGCTCATGACCTAAACAGGTTAAGGAAAGGCAAAGAGAGGGGAACAACATGCCCCAGAGGAGCGGGACGAGCCCTGCAGCAAGAGAAGAGCACTGGGACTTCCCAGCTTCATCCGCTGCCCCACACCATTTATTGCAAGTCCATTGAGAGGACAATGGAAGAAAAGCTCAGGAGGAAGGTCGTTCATTTAGGAAGGGAGAAAAGCAAGCGGCAAAGGCCATCAGGCACTGGAGGCAGGCAGTTGTTTCAGGATTCCTGCAAGTTTCTGCTTTTTGTGCCAGCTCAGCAGGACAGGGGATGGGGCGGCCTTTCGCCAAAGTGCCAAATCCTCACACTCACCAGGGGCAGCATTCACCGGGGGTTCTGCCAGACAGATCCAGTAAAGCAATTTTCTATGTATCCAAAGTGAACCAACAGAAAATATGCATTATTGCAGCTGCCAGCTGCAGGAGTTACTGCAAACTAATAGGCCCAGCACCATGCATTAAAAAAAAAAAAAAAAAAAGTTGATATGAGCAAATTTGTTCCTGGAGCTCTACAGAAGCAGCCCAGCCCCCTCAGGTACCCAGCAAAGAGGCTGCTTTCCATAAGTGCTGTTTTCCTATGGTGCTTGGAAAAGCAGACATGGATTTTCCAGGATAGATTTAGGAAATATAACAAACATCCATTTATGCCAGTCCCTGTGAAATACTTTTGGTCAAAGAAAGAGGAGAATCGTTTCATACGATTGCACAGTTGATCAGACATTTATCTGGAATGAATGCGGCTGCACATCCTTGCGGACAGACCCCGGAGCCGGGCAGCATGCTGCTGCTGCTGCTGATTGCCGGCGCAGCATGAGACCGGGCTGGCACCGGTGAAGCCAGCAGCTCCGAGCCCCAGTGGTGACATTGATGCCAGTGAACTCACCCTGCAGGGGACAACTCCCATCTCTCACTTGGCCCCATGGCCCAGAGCTCTGTTTTTCAAACTACATTTGGGTCAGGTGAGCACCCAGAGTGCTCGCTGATCCACAGGCATATGAACCTGCAGGGATGAAGATGGAAATTTAGCTCTGAGCTCTTTACTTCTTTCTTGGTCAGAAAAACAGGCAAAAAGCAGCACATCTCTGGAACCGGTACATGACATCGTTCTGAGCTGTCCCTGCTCGGCACTCACCGACACGGCTGGACAAATGTCCAGAGGGAAAGAGGTATAAAGTCTTCCCCCCTCCTATTTCGCGCCCCACACTTCACCACTTGCCTCCGTGGGAGGCAACTCCTACCCACCTCTCCCTGAACCTTTATACCCCCTTCTCCTCCTCCTCGGCCCCCCCGGCCCTGCATGGGGTATCACCCTGGCCAGAGATGATCCCTCCTGGAATCCGGGGCTCAGTGGCACCTGAGCTGATCCAGCAAACTGCTTCAATTGCCATCAGGGAAAATGACATTTAAATGAAATATTTATAAACCCAATTTTAATTCGGAAATCCGACTGTCACTGTGTGGCTGGGTCCAGCACATTCCATCCCTTTGACAGTCAATTTCTGTAACTGCTAGAAAAGGTTCCTGACCTTAAAGCAAACTGTTTGGAAAGTTTTAGGTACATGCCTACAAATCTGTATGGTAGCCGACTCTTCAGGACTGGCCAAGGCCACCACTGTCACACAGCAGCACTGCCCTGGCCACAGCTGGTGGGAACAAGGGTGACAGCTGTAGCTTCCAGAGCAGAGCAACTGCTGCTCTCTGAACATGTATATGGGTGCATCTAGAGATAGATATATAGATAGATATAGATATAGATATAGATATAGATATAGATATAGATATGCTGGCTTGCCCTGTGCCACCAGCATCACCTATATATTTATATATGCATATGTATGTGGTTTTGTGTGTTCGTGTACACTTTTAATATTTTTTTTTTTTATCTATATATACACACACACACACACATATATGGACCAGGAGGCCAGGGCTGGAAGTATTTTATAATAAACAAAAAAACAGATTAAAGAGTTGAGCATTAGCAGGTGCTAATACCACACATTCACATACACCTCAGCACTGCCAACTCTTTGTCTTCAAAAATCCTGAGTCAGCTCCCCAAAATCATAGAATTGCTTAAAATATGGACTCCTGTCAAGACTATAACTTTTGACCCAATTTTTTTTTTTTCTCCCAGGTTTTCAGCCTTTAGGTCAAAGCACTTCCAGGACCTCTGCATGCACACCCAGGAGCCATGTCCCAACCCCATTTATCACAGCCAGCTCAGGGGTTTTTTTCCACTCTGTGGCCACGATGCTCTTGTGCTTTGCCTTATGTCATTAACACCTGGCAGTGGGTCATTAATACTCCATTACATCTCCTGTAAATTTATTCCTCCTCCGTCACTATCACAGTTTTATGGGACAAGTCAAAGCCTCTGCCTGCTTTTAGGCACGTACCTGCGACACGAGGCTGGAAATGTTGGCATTGACCCCTGGGCGGAGTGCGGAGTGTGGCTGGGCTGCAGTGCAGGGCCATGGTCCTTTTTTAAAAAAATTAGGGCAATTAAATGACCCAAGACTTCTTTATCACAGGATTAGGTTCCTTGTATCACTCAGTGCTCTTCTAGAGGCTAAATTCAAACTACAGGTATCAGGCCATTTAAAGTGTAATACTTTAAACGGTAGAAACAAGGAAAATAGTTAATACGGCAGTGCGGGGAAGACAGACGTGGCATGAGCCAAGAGCTGGCTTGAATCTGAGGGAGTCTGGGTAAGATGAAGATGCCTGGCCCTAGGGGATGGAGGAGCTGGGCCAGTGGAGGGGAGAGTGTGTCTGCCCTCCCCACCCACAAAAGCCTGCGATGCCCCAGGGTTTGCTGCTTAGGGGCTGCTGGCACAGGGCAAATGACCACTGAGAGCAGGGAACAGCCTTGTACTGGCTGTACGGTGCCGACAGCTCTGGGAGCAGTGGAAACCAGAAAAGCATCACAGGTAGTGACAATGGAGGGACCCACAGGGTGTAGTGGGCATGACCAGAAAGGCTCGTTTGCCCCAGCAGGGTTTATTTTCCCCACAGCCAGCACAGAGTAAATCCAACCACCGCAGGACATGTTCGGGGTCTCACTCTGCCCTGCCAGAGCGGCGCTCTCCAGGCATACCCCAGGCTTGCCCATGCTGCCTCTTAACTGCAGTCCTCAATGACAACTACTTTAGGTGGTCTCAAAGAGACTCCAAACCATTTCTATTAAAAATGACAGAGCTAACGACAAAACCATCACATCAAACGTGCCCAGCTTTACCCTGCCTCTCCAGATGCCCTGTTCAGCAAACGCCACGCTCCCAAAAACCAGGAGGTAGGACTTGCCACCCAAGCCTGGGGGCACCCTCAGAGCCAACCTCAGAAGGACACACAGTCCACGGCGCCCCCTCCAACAGCATGCAGCATCCCTGCAAAGGGGATGTGTTCCCTGCTCAGAGCCAAATGCATCCTCTGTGCGAGGGCAAAGCTCACCCGCAGACACGCTGCTGCCCTGCCCCACCATCAAGCGCTGAGCCCAGCGGAGAGTGCAAAGAAATATAATCACAACTTTATAGGTTTTGCAAGCCGCTCTCCCACGCCTGGTGCAGAGATGGTGCTGCTGCAGCTCACGCCGAGCAGTTGCTGGCGCACGATGGTTCCCTTTACCCGTCATCCTGACCTGCTGTCTCTCCTAGAGCGGGTGCTGGGATCCCACGCAGACTGCCAGCTGGCATCTCATCGCTTATGCATCACACACCCGGAGAAAAACCGGAGGAAAAAAAATTATGCAGAGATTGAGAAATGGGCCTTCAGAAGAGATCCGGCATCACAGGACTGCGGCACTAGAGATAACAAATTACTTTGCTGCTACAATATAAGCTCTTAATTAAACACTTAAATATCAGGATAGGGTCAGGTGCTGCAGCAGCAGCCAGACTTCGGGGCTGGCCTCCGGTACAGCCCACATAGTTATTTACTGTTACAGGACTCCACTCCCCAAAGCTCTTGTATCGGTGCTCTGCTCATCAAAAGGTCTTCCTGGCACACAACAACGTGTGTGCAAGTCAAGGTTATCTCGAGAAATGCTGAGGGTCCTCAGGGGGGCTGAGGGTCTTTCTTGGATATAAGATGATGGAGCAGATAAGGACCGCATATACATCTTTCAAAAGTGTCTAAATAAATTCTGTTGACTTCAGGCTGCACCTGAAATATTACCCTCATGTCAAAACAGCACTGATGGAGAAAATATCCCTGTTCTGTCTCTGCATGATTTGCTTCTCATTTGTACAGGTGATAGGCAGATTTTTAGAAACAGGGAAGTCCACTACTTAACTCTGATGGTGCACAGTTCCCACAAGAAATGGGAATGACCAATATCATAAAAAGGCTGTGAAGCCTCTTTGCCAGAACAATTGGTATCTGCAAATGCATCTGTTTACCTCACTGCATTTGCAGTCTTTATAACCACCAAAATGAAGCACTGCAATCAATGGTGTGCTAACCATGGGCTGGGGAAAGGCTTGTCAAAAGCCTTTGAAGACTGCTAATCAAAACCAGAGCTGCAGAGAGAACACGACATTACAGGATAGCACTTGCAGTCATTTGGCCCTGCTATGCAAATACAGCTCTACATGAAAATCTGCAGTTCAGGAGATATGACTGCAGAGTGCTTTTATTCCTCCACTGGTCCAAGATTAAACACAATTTTTCTGATGGTATACAAAATAAAGTGGAACTGCCAGCAGAGTTTGTTACAAGTTTAGTCAACAATTCCTGGATGCGTTTTCACTCCTTAAACATTTCAAGGACGGATATAAACAGCACGGGTTTTTCACAAAAGAAAACTTACAGTTCACAGCCTCCAATGCCATATTACTTTGGCACTGCAATGACCCATAAAATAATCACAGTACAGGTCAAGGGCGGAAAACCATCTGTATTTTCCCCTTGTGCCTTGCAAAGCAAAGGCAGAAGACCTCACTCAGTGGATGCTCAGTGGATTGCAGACACGACATGTATTGGCCTTCTGACCTTTCCAGTCCTTCAACCTGAAATCCCCACTGCCTGCGGCAATGAAGACAAATTGCCAATAAAAGGTCCCCAAAAGACATTTTTCCACCTGCAAAGGCTACATATGGATGCAGCCTGATCTGATCGATCAGTGCGACTACCTGATTCCCCTTGCCCTTGGGCATAAGCAGGTAACAAGGACAGGGTCGTCCTTCAGCTCCATCTCAGGTACCCAAAACAAGCAGCAGGATGGGAGGTCTCCTCGAAGGCAGCTTCAGTGATGCCTACTGCACCAGCCCCCATGCACCAGCATCAGTCCCTGCAGACCAGGGGCGATGCAGGAGCTGCCGGGTATGATGAGCCCGGGCGACCACACGGTGCCTGCTCATGCCCAGGCTGCCAGCAGGGTCTCAGGACAAGGCTTAACGCTGACACTTCCACACCAGACCTCCCTCGACCACCCAGTTTGCCCACGAAGCCTTCACCACAGCCCCTTCCTGTCCTACGTACACCTGCCTTCGCCAAACCACAGAGAGCAGGGAGCCCATTCAGCCCAGCTGCGGCAGGAGCGTGTGGGGCAAGGGGAACATCCTTGATGTCCGGGTGCCTGCAGCTGCTTTCCCCACCGGCGACAGCATGCATGGATAGGCTTCTCCAAGAAAACAAAAACCAGAGAGTGGAGCAGCCCCAGGACCTGGCCTGGGTGGTGGGACTGAGAAAGCACCAAGAAATCAAGCTGTTGGTCCTGCTTTAGCAGGGACAAAATTAAGGGCTGGCCAGCGAGTAGCAAAGCCACAGCAGCAAGGAAGGTGCTGGAGCCACGCACATTGGTACAGGGACGGCTGTCACACAAACCCACCTTGGGGCACAAGGGGGGCAGTTCTGCCCTCCGTCGCTGTGGGAAGGCAGAAGCAGGGAGGGTGGGGGGAGGTACGAGGAGACGGGATGGGGAAGAGCTGGCAGCAGGTATTTGGATGGGGTTGCAGGGTGCTGGCTGAGTTCTCCTCCTGCCCCCCAGCACCACTGCAGCCCCTGCACAGCTCCCTGCCTGGGAGCAAGAGCAGTGAGGAATTTGGGGGGGATTAATGGGCCGGTAATCCTCCCTGCGGGAGCCGAGAATTAACATTCCCCCAGCCAGCGTCCGCTGCTGCTGACCTACTTCTCCCCATGGAGATGGTGGGATGGCAGTCACCTGGTTTGGGCTTGGAGAAGCATCCTCCCATGGCGCCGGCCAGGACAGGCAGCAGGGACAGGGACGGCGGGCAGGTCAACGAGGGCGCAGGCACGTCCTCACATGATAAACTGCCCGCTCGGCCATCCCGGGCTCCAGGCGTCGTTCGCAACCTGTGTCGGGTAGAAAAGCTCTGTGAGAACTAGTACGGGCAGGGAACGCGGGTGCTGCAGGGAAGGCAGGAAAGCCGGCAAGCAGTACTGCTGCCTGCGCCAGCAGCTGCAGGCAGCAGCCGGGCAGCACGAGCACAGAGGGTGCATGGAGCACAGGGGCAAGTCGCACCGAGCCCCACACACCCCCAGTGACCCCAGTGACAAGGGGAAAACGTGATGCTGGGGTCACCGTGCTGGGAGTTGCCAGTAAATTCAGTTATGAAGTTTATAAATTCAATCATCCTTTCAAAGTTTGAAATGTCAAAAACCCTCATATCATTTATGTTCAGACTTTAATAACTTTCCAAAGCCCTGCCTTTGGGAATTAAATCTCTATGCACATAGGTCACAGCCCAAATACAATGATTAAAGCATAAATACATTTCAGTCAGATTTTTTTCTTTTATTATTAGGTGACAGAAAAAAGAAATCTACTTTACTGCCCAGTCCTGCAAGTTCCCCCTTTCCAGTAATGCTCATTCCTGCAGAAATCCCATTCGCTTTGGAACAATTATTTATTTGAGAAAGGGTTTTCAGTATCAGGCCATTTTGCACCAAAACCCAATTTTTTTATACTATTAAGACAAGATTTTTTTATGTTTAAGTGCAACAGGCAACTAGTCCACTTCCAGCTGTGTTTATCTCGTTAGCTTTGACTGAGAGTGCTCTCAGATTTGGTACAGACTAAGAATTAGGATAAACCTTTTTGGTTATATTCCTTGAATGAAAACAGCAAGGATTCATACAACACAACTGGCAATAAAATAGAACATTTAATTAATTAATACCCATTCATACCTGTACTTGAACTGATTTACTATGGTTTCACCATATATTTTTCGTAAAGCTTTCCAATCTAGGCGGGAAGTTAAAACCGTTTCAAAAGGGTATTTTAACACAGGCAAAGTAGCAGCTTAGAAAGTGCCTCAAGATCTTTCTGAAGGGAAGAAAATACAGAAGTGCCAGGAGACAGATGCCAAGCACTGCAATTCCTCCCCTTTCCTTAAGGACCAACTCAAAATATCCAGATGCATTCCTCCATTTTCAGTTATATCCCTCGAAAACATACCAATCCTTCCTGCACACCTTCCAACTCCCCTTCTGCCGTGCATGGCATGACCTCCACCAAGTCCCAGGTACATTGCAGGAGCACATTCAAATGCTGAAGCATGTTGAATAATTAATCCAGGCTATAGAGGAACAAGAGACCAGTGCCTTGCAACATAGTGCAAAGTGGACATGTGCCATTTGATAATGGGCACTGAGGGGTACCAGTCTGGGACACTATTAACGGGACAAAAACCAGACAAGCTTGCCTGGGGACTAAAAAGAGTGATCAGATGAGTGTGGAGCCACAAAACAAGCTCATTTGCAAAGGGGGAACATCAAATAGAGCAGGGGAGAGCCAAGAGGTCTTCTCGCAAGAGCATCCAAGGAAGGCAGCATGCCAATATTTATGCAAGAGCAAATGCAAAAAAAGATGCCATGTAAGAAGGTGCACGAACACAGAGGAAGATTTGGGAGTGCCAGGGAAAAACGCAGCAAAGTCCCATGCAGTAACTGCTGTATGGCCCTTTGCCAAAACTGGCAGGAAGGGAAAATGGCTTTGTATCAGAGACAGAGTCTCAAGCCATTGATATATCAGTGATACAGGACAATAATTTAGTGTAAAACACGTAACAAAATACCATGCAAAGGTTGGTAAAAAAGGAGGCAGGAGGTGAGTGCCAAGGAGGTGCAGGTGATGGGGGACAAGCTGGGGGGGACATCCAGGACATCCTCAGCATTAAGCCAGAAGGGAAAGTAAAACCAGACCTAAGCGAGTTCATACCAAAATGAGATGCCGCTGTGAGCAGAACGTGCCAACGAGACAACGTGAGCCACGCAAAGGACAGCAAAGAGAAAGCTGAAACGAAGATACTGTCACCTACACAGAGGCTGGGCTTTCTTCTGGAAGGCAACTACCCTACCCCAAGGTCCGCGATAGCTGATCCCCACAGCCGACTCAAGAGCAAACCAAACCCCCAGCTAACCCGTTTGCTGTGGGTTTCCTGCAGCAGAAAGTGGACGCTGTGCTGGCAGGATGGGGCTACACCCCAGGCAGGCAGTGCCCAGGCACCATCGGAGCAAGCCCTCGGGATGTTGTGCATGTGGGGGAGCACAGCGGGGACCCTCAACCAAACCACCCCCCAACCACCTGGGCAGGCGGTGCAGTGGATGGCAGAAGGGTGGACCCCAATGTGCCTCAACAGGGGATGCCTCGATCTTCTCCAAACCCCCCCCCAGAGATCCTGATGCACAGTCTGATGGCCGTGGGACTGGTTTCCAGCTGGTCTGGCTGGTTTTGCGAGGGACTCAGGATGTCAGAGCTCCTGTCCCTGAGTATCAGCCTTTTGTCTGACATGCCTTTGCTTTGTTTGGACCTTAAAGATGGCAATCTGAAGCCATGCCCTTAGGCCCTCTCCACATCTAATTTCCCCACTGATGGTCCCCCTGGGCCCTGGGGAGGCACAGGCCGTGCTCTGGCTGACTGAGCCACCCACAGGCTCCTAGAGCAGGTCAGAGCAGAGCACAGCGCACATCTCTGGGTGTCCCTCCTTCGCTCCTGGAGTTAACCAGGCAAAAGCAAAATGGTTCTTGGTAGGATTTCAGCTGATGATGCTACCGGAGGAGAAGGCGTCTGGCTGCCCACAGCCTCAGTCCCAGCAAGCACATAGAGATGTTTCAGAAAGTCACCTGAGACCCAGCTGGTTGCAGAAAGGCACCAGCCTGCCCTCCCACACTGACTCATGAGACACAACGGGATTGTGTCACCGCTAGCAGCATCCAGAGGTACCGATCCAGAGTTGGATCCTGCAGGAGTCATGGCCAAAATCTTCTCTCCATTAGGAAAGGGAAATAAGCTCATATACAACACGATGTAGCTGAACTCAGGATCATCTGTAAAACCTTGCTAGCTCTTGAAAGGTAATGCACTGACCTATATAAGGTCAGGCAGCTGATGTCTGTGCCTCAGTAAACCAGTTCATAATCTGTTCCCTGAACAAAACAACGCTCTGTGCTTCACAGCTGTACAGGAACACCTTCAGCATCTGCTCGAAGAGGGCAACAAAGAGCGGGTTATCAAATGAGGCAACTGTTGTGGTGCTGAGAAACATACTACCCCATCTCTAAAAACTCCAGTGTGAATGGGGAATTGGCCCTGCAACAGGCTGTCTGCAAAACAGGACTCCAGCATCACCCACAGAGACCACTGCCCGAGAGCACACTGCCAGAGAAACCACCCTGCTCCCAAACAGAAGAAACATGGAAAACAAGCCAACAGGAAAAATATAGAAAACAATCCAGTGCTACTGCTAACCCCAAGCGCTTCCACTGTATGGCAGTAAAACTGCAATATTGCAACATCAAGTTTTCACTGCAGGTAAGGGATATAAAACCGGAAGGACCACGCAGCTCAGCCCAGGCGTCCACCTCTCCGACAGTGGCCAACAGCACTTACGTGCCACGAGCAGGCAAGAATAAGGCAGGCATACGGTGACACTTCAGTCCATGTTTCCTGCCAGGTTCAGGCAACCCATGCACAGATCAGGATCCAGAGCTTGCACCATTTTTGAGAGATGGTGCAGTACTGACAATGCTATTATTAGCACTGTATCTACCTCTCTGCTCACAGGCTCCTATTTTAATTGAATGCTCTGCTGTGACTCCAAAATCTTTTCCAAGTGGTAATGTGGTAAGTATATCGTACGTTGTAGATATAATCAGTATCTTTCCCCTGAGCGTTAGTTTGTGTTTATTGAAACAGTGTCATTTTATCACCTGGCCACTGAGGTCTATCATATGCAGCTGCAACATTTCACAATCACCATCTGTTTTGCTGCTGTGAATAATTCTGTATTGCCTGCCTTGAAATCTGGCATGTCTGAGCACTGAGCTATGCCCAGTGACATGGGCATCTCCCAGATATACCAGTTTGCAATCCAAGCTAGCTCTGGCTGGGGATGTCAGCTAAAGACCTCTCCCTGCGGAGCACTGAGCACGGATACACTCATGACACTGTTCACAGAGTCATCTCAGTGGAAGGGGGCCCTGGTGCACATGGACACCAGCTGCCCCTGTGGCCTCTCCTGGCTCCTCCACATCCAGATCCCCTCCCCGAGCTTCTGGCTGCACACTCACTTTTTTACGGACATCGTCCTGATCTGACTTGCCCCTTGCCTGCTGGTCCTGGCCAAGTCAGACCTGGGTGCCACCAAAGTGAGAAAAGGGAGAGAGAGGGCTTCTTCTCATCCCCTTCCCACCTGCCCAGCACAAATCCCCACCCCTGGCCCGTTGCTGTCCCCCCTCCCAGCCAGACTTTTTTGAGAGGGGGGGTCCTGCCACCTCCTAGGGCAGCTCTGTCTCCTCCCCACCCCACTGAACCCCTCCTCTCAAGCCCTGGTGACATCTCGCCTCCCCTCCCTGCACCTTCTCCCACCTCCTCTCCTCAGTGATATGGGGCTCCCAATGTCAGCAAGAAGACTGACGTGATCTCCTTGCACAAGGGGCTGGTGGGTGCAAGGCCAGAGAAGGCAGGGGATGTGGTGCTGACCCACCGCTTGCTCCCAGAGAAGAGAGCCTGCACTGGGGCTGGACCACAGGACCTGAGGATGGATGAGCCAAAGAAGCTAGAGCAGTTGCCAACCCCTGAGGATCCTGGTTGTGGCTACCAGAACAAGAAACACCTTGACCTCTGGGTCGTACAATCCCAGATCATCAAGGCTTTGCAGGGGCACAGGCCCATGTTCTCCCACAGCTGCACCTTCTCCACTGCCCCATCCTCCTCTTGGGCCGGACTCAAGCCAGCCCTGGGGCTGCTGGGGACACAGTTCATGTTCCCAAGGTCTAAGGGCTCAAGAATATGACCACCTGTCCAGGTTAAGCAGACAACCACGGGAGCATCCTGCCACCACCAGCAATCAAGCTCCATGATCATGTGCTCAGCCAGCCTTCCTCCTCCCTTGATTTCTGCTGGGGCCAGGCTCATCAGGCACCACTGTCTACTTGCTCCCTCCCCCAGCTGGAAATGCCTGCATGATCTCTGCCATGGGTCCAGCAAAACAGGCTCCAAGGCCTGCGTGCTGGCAGGGATCAGCAGCCTTGTCCTCTCCATACAGATCTCCACCTCAGCTAAACTCTCTGCTTTCTTTGCAGTGCTCTGCAGGAAAAGGCACTGGAGGAAACCCAGGGCAAGCCCTAGGAAGAAACCTGGGACACTGCCTGGAAGATCTTTGAGGAGGTTTCTGAGGAGCCACTGGAATTCATGGTGACCAAGTGGGACATCTGGGACCTGCTCTGTTCCCAAGAAGATGACTTCTGTCTCTTCATTGACACAACCAGTCTGGAGGAAAAGGGCTGCATGTTCATGGAGAGCCAAGGTCCGCACAACAGAGGACAAGGAAGATCTCTTCTAGGACACACACCAGGTCAGCAAGAGATACCTCCAAAGGAAGCCATTCCCTCAGGATGAGGAAGAGAGCTTCCCCAAGGCCAAGGAAGAACTTCTCAGTTCAGAGGACTGAAGAAAACCACAATGGAAAAGACAGACAGTCTGGTCCCCTGGGATGCCTGTTTCCCAAGAAGAGTGGGATAAAGGGCCTACCAAAGAGACATGACACCTCTCAGCAGCTTTTAACGCAGGGAGGGCAACATGGCAGCCCCAATGCAGTTGTGGTCATGACCACGCTGGCCTTCATCTCCCATCAGGATGGCACCTCTTGCTCTGCACCTTCTGCCCAGGCAGCTCCATGTCACTCCTCTGCCATTCAAAGGTCTCCTCTTTGCTGTGCACGCTGCATATCCAGCATTCACCCCAAGGGCACCAGGACACTTGGGAGAGGTTGGGAGGCTGATGGCAGCCTCACGTGCCTGCAGCAGGAGGTCCTGCAGCCATTAATGACAGGCATCACAGGCTGCATTTCAGCCTTGCAGGCAACAGGCTGAATCCCATGCCTGAGAGCACTGCACTGAAGAGCTATTGTGTAGCCACAGGATCATGGAAGAATTCAGGCTGGAAGAGGTCTCTGGTGGTCATTTGATCCAATTCCAGCTCTGAACCAACCTGGTGAGATACCAACCTGGATCTAACCTTAACCCTGCTTTAGGCTTTGGAGAATGGACCCGAGCCATACTTGACATGAGAAGCCCCACTTACACATGCGGGTGCCCAAGGGTACTAGACCTTTTCAGATGGGTATCAGTGGGAAAGGCTGAGACTCAGTGGACTACAAAGAACAAAAAATCCATTCTTGGCAGTTGGAGACCACCGCAGAGCTCCCCATCTATACCTCTTCCATTGCCAGATGCAGTACCCATTAGAAATGGGGATGTTCACTCTCTCAAAACTTTGGAGCACCCAATGGTCTCCTGCAGGACTGGGAACGACATCTTTTCTCCCAGGCTTATCACTTCTGGAGTATTTTGCCATGCTTGGAAGCCCCTGAGATGCCTGCAGGGGAGGGAGGAAAGGGGTCAGGCAGTGCTGGTGTCCCCTGGAGGGGAGCTGTGGTCGCCCCGGCAGCAAGTCTTGCTCACATGCTCAGGGAACAGCCGATGGCCAGTTCTGGGGTCAGGAAGGAGTTTTTTCCCGCAGGCAGATCGGCACAGGTCCCGGGGGTTTTTTGCCTTCCTCTGCAGCACTGAGCACAGCCCCTGGCCAGGGCTCCTTGGGGCCATTTCTGGCCAGTGAGTCCCTGCTGTTGCAGGACCAGGAGTCCAGCTGCGTCCATGATCTCTCCACCTCTCTTCCCTGTAGCAGCTTTGTTTTTCTAGTTTTCAGTCATTTGTAGCATACGTCTTCTAAGGCAATGTCCAACAGCTCCAAGCTCAACAGGAGCTGCTGTTTTCTAACTGCCCCTGCATACAATAAAATTTTTTTTTTATTGTATCTTAGTTCTGTTGTGTGCAAACATGTGCCTATTTCTACCTCAAGAACTTTGTCCTTCAGAAGCCTTATCAGTTACTGCAAGTAATTTTTTGACTCACAGCGATGTTATCACCTTTTGAAGAACTCAGCACTTTCTTCTCGGGACGTCCTTCATGGATGTCTCTGAAGAGTCCATGTCAGAGCACATCAGAATAATTTCTTTCCTGCTCAGAATAAGGACACCTAAAATGGGTCTCACCAACACCCTGCCCTGCACGCTTAGGTCTCACCAGCTGTCACAACATACCTAGGTCTGAGAGAAGGCCCTATAGCCAGGAGAAGAAAGTCAATGGAGGCACCTGTACTCAGGGATACTGTCCCAACAGACACCTGGAGTTTTAGGAAGGTTCCTGATGTCTATCAATAATGGCCTTTTTCTACCACACTTACTGCTCAGGTGAGGGATTCTGGCCAGCTGTTGCAGGCAGCTGGTTTTCCATCTGAACTCTTTATTCTGGACAGAATCGATCTTCGAAAACAAGAAAGCAAAACTTTTCTATCTATAAGCCAAGCCTGGACACACGCTGCCCCATGCTCCTCAGTTCCTCCCCCACCAGTATGCAATGCCATGCATGTCATGCACGCCAGGGAACAGAGGACACGCGGCAGCTTCACATTCCATGGAAGACTTGTGTGTCTGCAAACAGCCTTGCCTGCTCTGCAGAGCGAGGAGGACCGCCTGCCTTTTCTAGCCGGCGAGATCTGGCTCTGCAGGCTGCGCCCCCCCGAGCAGAAGCACAAGAGGAGGGGGCGGCTGGAGGCTCAGAGCATCTGGTGGCACTCTCCATACTTGCAGGGAAGAGCTGGTGCTGACTCTGGTTCCTGCTGTGGAAAAAACAACCCCCGATCCCAAACGGTACCCTATCTACCGCAGAGCTGCCTCCTTGCCAATTCTCCATACATGCAAAATATTGTCTTTAACACACGGCTCAGTGGGAACTGTGGAGCAGTCCCAGCAGCAGACCCATTTCAGACACACCCTACAAAGTGAAGCACAGACCCCACCACAGCCTCTCCAGCGTGTCCTGCAAAGCACAGCCCATCCCATGGGGCAGCCCGGGCTCTGGTCCTTGGGCACAGGGCACGTTCCCTGCCCACTGAGTCCTGACCTTCACTGGGACCCAGAGCCCTTGTTTCCCACCCACCTCCTCACCCCGTGCAATGGCACCCAGCAGTGGACCCCCTCTCCCAGCCCCACCATCGCACGACACATCACCCTGTGTGGCTCCATGCCAGCCAGGTACATACCCACCCTGACCCACCACATACCCCCTGCCACCACGCCACCAGCCCCCACACACCACATTCACACTCCTGGTGTCCTCCTAAGACAAGGACTGCCCGTTTCTCTTACTTTTGGGGGGATTTGCTCTAGTTCAACTCCCATGGTGACTGCCAGAACTATGCAGTGGGCCAACATCCCCTACCAGGTCCTCCCACACCTGGCGCAGCAACATTAGAAAGATTTAAGAGTGGTGACTCCACGTCCCCCTCTCCCTGATGAGTACACCCAGACCGTCCTCCTCTGTCATCCCCTGAAGCTCTTGTTTCACTCTTGGTCCCCCCTTGCACAACCTCATGGCCCACTTCTCCCCCATCTTTGCTTGGTGGGAGAACTCCAGCCACCAGCGATGCTTCTCACCTCCACCTCCTCAGCAAGTTTCAGCAGGATCTGCTGCTTTGTGGGCAGAGACCATTAATAAAAATATATAAGGTGGATCCCAAGAGTCCCTGCAGTCCACCAGCCAGCACACCTGCCTCTGCTCCGGTACCCTCCTGGTCCCCAGGAACACTGGCATGACCCCCAGTACCCTTGCCATGCCTCCCCAGCCCAGCCAGGGACCAGGCTTTGGCCCAGAGACCCAACAGCACCCTCCTGCAGCTGACCTCTTTCTCTCTCCAAAAGCAGCCAGTCTCCACGGGCCACCAGTTTGAAGCAGTCCCAGTCCATCCCAGCACAGCCTGCCAGAGCAGGAGCTGGCACAGACCCCGCAGTGCACAGACTGCACTCCCCACGGCGCAGAGCGGGTGGTGGTGAGGCGGGATTTGGGCTCTGGTTGTTGTCTAAGCACAGCCTCACCTACAGTGTCACACTGCCCACAGGCACCTTCCCGCCGTCTCCAGCACCCTGCAGAAAGCAACTCCACTAAAAACCAAGGCAGCTGCTGGCACAAAGTCCTGCTGACACCCTGAGCTGCCCACAGCCTTCCTCTCTGCCCACCCAAGGGTCCATCCTCCACCCGCTCCACCACCCTGGGCATGATCCGAGCTGCCACAGTCCACAACCACGAGGAGAAACTCCCCAGTTTAGCATCAGGAGCTCCAGTTCCCTGCAAGGTCTTGGCTCAGCAGAGTCAAACTGCCCCATCTCCAGGACAAGCTGGGCTCTGCTGCCAAGGAAAGCAGGTCTCTCCTCCGGACGCAGGACTCTGAGCACAGCCCAGGCGTAGCCGGAGCATCAGGGGTCCCAAGGCTCTTCCCCGTGCCCCATGGACCACGCTGTGCGCTCTGTGTTAACAAGGCAACATGCAGCAGCCCTGCTCTGACCCCAGGGAGGTGCACAGGGTTTGCCCGCCACAAGAAAAGCCTGGAAAGAGCCAGAGGGAAGACAACCAAGTCACACAAAAGAAAGCATGACAGGGGATGATGTTTTTAGGGCAGGGAGAACTTAAAATAATTTGGGGGTGAAAATAGTCGGGTCTCCATCCTGAAGCGATCACTTTTTTCAGGAATTGTACAAAGGATGAACACGGCACTCCCACAACTCCCCCCCAGCCCCAGCTCCCAGCGCTTGCGCAGATCGGCCTCCCAGCAGCAGATGCCCAACTGGGGGGAAAACACCCTCATTAGTGTAACTGCCTCCCGTCCCTCCACCTCAAGGATGCTGCACCCACAACACCATCACACTGTGCTCGCAGGGACATGCCACGCACTGCTGCCTGTCCCCTGCCCACACGGCAGGTGAGCCAAACTCAAGGGGGCTAGTGCACAGGAACCCCCTTCTCTCCCCAGCACCCCAACCTCCCCTTTACCTCTCCAGCTCTTAACCCCTTTTTTCCCTGCCCTGGACAGCTCTCCAGCCAGTTCCCCCTTCCCTCTGCCCAACCCTCCTGCTCCCAGTTTCCTGCCATTTCAGTACCCATCCCAACCATGCTTCGGGGGTCGCCCAGCTGCTGACACCCAGTGACTCTGACACCGTCAGAGCCCCACCAGTCCCCTCCTTCCCCTCCTGCTCCTTCCACCACCTTGCCTCCCTGGGAACCCCCCAGCCCGTGCCCACTTCTCAGCACACCCCTCCCCACTAAACCTTTACCTCTCCAGCTGCTTCCTGGCAGGAACTGAAAATTGCTTTGCACCCACCTGGAGCAAACAGTGGGTTTGGCTTTGCCAGGTAATTTGCTTTCGGATGGCCCCAAGAAACAGAAGCAAAACTCAGGCTGCAAAACACCGAGAGCAGCTCACAGGCCTGCTGACGAGCTGCATGGCCCCATCGGATGGGGAGGGATGTGTCCTGGTGCACTTCACCTTGTGACCTTGTCACCAGGAGTTTGTGTCAGCGGCAACCCAGAGAGCTACAAAGCTGCTGCTTAACATGCCCCGCCGTACAATTAGCCACAATTGTTTTACTGGCTGCTGCTTCAGCAATTGATAGGCTCCAGGTTAAAGGCTCATTCAGCAGCGCTGCCATTGCCACCCCTCCAAACACGTCCTCTGCAAGCTGGATTGGAAATAATTAAACACAAGATTTGGTTCAGATCTCAAAGGCATGCCAATAAAAAGCACAAATGCTGAAAATTCTCCCCAGGTGCAGGCTGCTTGATGCAAAAATCAAAACGTTTCACAACACAAAAGAGTTTTAATTTTCAATTGCTCTATTACAGGCAGCCAAGTCCTCCTCTTACTGGCTATCACTGCCAGTTCACAACTGCACAAGAGAAAACTGCATTCCCTACAGAAGCTGCAAGCAGTGCAAAAGTAGTTTATCACGGAAATGTTTTCCAAGACTAACAGCTAAAGCACACCACCACCAAATTTCAGCTTCCATCCACCGCACTTGGAATTGATGTTCCCTCTCAAAGGAGACCGTGCAGTTACCCACACTTTTGCTAATACCATTTCCCCATGCACTCATGCAAGGCAGATTTGCACCTGCAAGTATCGGTTGGAGTGTCTGCATTGTCCCAGTCCCCCACTGCTGGTCTGTGCAAGCGGGGCTGTTCGCCCAGGTGGGATTACAGTCCCCCACAACGGGGAAAAACAAACTTGAAGGACACGCTGGGGAGCGAGGGAGGGGACAAAACCCCAAAACAGGGGGTTCAAGAGAAACACGGCTTTTCCCCAGCAGCAATCGCAGCCGCTTCTTTTCTTTCTTTCTTTCTTTTTCCCCCCGCTTCTTTAATTTCTTAAGCAACTGCTGCATCTCAAGAGACATGCAAAAACAAGCGGCGCTCCCGCACCGCTGCGGCGGCCGCCCGCCCCCTCTCCCCGGGCTCCGGCCTTGCCGGCAGCTCCCGCTGCAGAGGAGCCTCCGGGGCCGGTGCGGGGCCCCCGGTATCCCCGCGCCTGGGGGGGGAAGCGGCGGCTCCCACCGCCCGATCCCCCCACCCTCCCCGACCGGAGGCGGGGATGCGGTCCTGCGAGCAGCAGCCCCACACCGGGACACCCCCCTCCCTCCTCCGCTCCACGACCGCCGGGACGGGACCCCCCCGCGCTTACCTGGGNCGGGCGCCCGGGAGACGGCGCCGGCGGCGGGGAGCGGAGCACCGGGCGGGGAGCGGAGCACCGGGCGGGGGGGTCCCCGCAGCCCCTTCCCGCTGCCGGGACAGACGTGCCGTGGGTGGCCCCGCTGGCCCCGGGCGAGCCAAGAGGCGTTTTTGGGGCCGCTCGGTGGAGCAGGGCTGGGTGGCGCCGGCGGCCCCCAGGGTTATTCCTGCTCTCCTGGAAATAACCTGTGCCGGCCTTTCCCGGGTCACTTGGTTTACGTTTTCCTTCTGGATTCACATTTCTCTGTTCTCCCCCTGCAGACAGGGATCTCTGTCTGCCTGGCACGTTTCTGCTCTCCCCAGTAAACGATTTTCCTTCTCCACCGTACCCTGTTTGGGAGAGTGTCGGCATCTCCGTATGCCTTTTCTTATTGCATGCCCCAAATACATCCCCTATTTTCCCTCTGTGGCTTTTGAGACCACTCTGGATACAGAGGAAGGTTTTTTTCTCCCCCGGATACAGATTGTCTTGGGTCGCTGCTCTTAGACCCTGATGATACAACTCCCTGAGGTTGTCCAGGTGGTTCACTGCCCTATGATGCACAGCTTTAGTTCTTTGCTCCCTGCTCCAAATGAGACAAGAGGCTTAAAACTGGGCTGTTCAGCTGTGGTTTTCACTGCTGTTAAAAAAACTACCCATATGCAGATGCGGGAGCCCCAGGGAGCCATATGCCTCCATGACCTTGCAAGACGGACTGTGGATCCTCGTGGAGCTGCCTCGGTTTTAAGGCAGGAGAAATGACATCACGTCCACTGGGTATGTCTGCAGGCAGTGGAGCAGGAGCATCACTGCACATGGTGCTGTGCCTGGCTGGGGCATGGTGCAGAGCTCATCCCACGGAATACAGTACTGCTGGCAGTGGGGACCTGTGGCAGCCAACAGCCACCTCCGTTTCCCTACCCGGCACACAGGATTTTTTATCTTTGCTGTGGAAAACCGCTCCCATGCAGCTGCCAAGCAAACAGCAAGGACTGGGCCTTGGTAGGAGTCAATAAATGGCTTTGCAGGGAATTATCCCAACAGTAAGCTGTCAGCAGGCCACAGGTGGTCAGGCTCAGCTGACACTACAAGAGTACAAGATTTGGGGCTGTTTTGCTGCACCTTGTGGGGCTGAGCCCATTGCTCCAGGGGAGGGACAGAGAGACACCAGCAGCACCGTGGGGCTGTGCTGCCCTGGGAACAGTGGGAAGTGCAGCTCTGCCTGCAATGGGGTGACTGGGCTAGGGCAAGGATCCATGGCAGCAGGGTATGCGGGCAGCCCCAGCCCTGAGGGATGGCTGTGGGTCCTCCCTTCCTTATAAATACTGCAGAGCTGCTGGGCATCTGTCATCGCCATCTCTTGGGGTGCAGCCTTGGGCTCCGGGCACTGACTCCATCACCCTGGCGCCACTCCCACATTGCCCACTGCCTGGTCCGCAGGGTTGGTCACTGAAATGTCCTCAGTCCCCCTCTGCCAGGGCAGAGGGAGCCCTGAATGTCCCCAGCAGGTCCCACCCCTCCTGCTGGGCTCCTGGGCTGCCCCAGGCACCCTGGGGCATGTGGCAGGGTGCTTAGCCATCCTGGGGCTGCTGGGGGGGGCAGTGGGTGCTGTGGGGCAGGGCCTGCGGGTCTGCCCTGAGGGGTGCTGCGGTGCCTCACTGGGGGGGCTGACAGGGCCGTGCCTGCAGTGCCAGACAGCTGCCCACCATGCTGCCTACCCTCGGCTCCCTGCCAGCTCTGCAGGGGTCAGGCTGAAGACAACCTGAAGCCCTGCACCTGCCACCACCCCCCAATTAACCCCTCCACACGCCACTGCAGCAGGGATGGGGACAGGCAGGTCCCCCATGCAGCCTGGGGCAGGCAGAGCTGTGTCCTGGACAGCCCAGGCACAGGCAGGGCTGGCAGGAAAGGGAGGGCAGGGATGTGCTGGGGAGAGGGTGAAGGGCAGGTGCTGGGGTGACCCCTGTAACCCAGTGGGGACACTCTGGCACCCCCAGGCCTGCTTTCCAGGCTGGTTCCAAGCCTCTGCTGCACCGTTCCCTTGGGAAAAAGCTCTGCGCTTGCCTGCACAGCCCTGCCCTGCCTTCCCTGAGGAAGGAAATCCTGGAAGAGGAGACGGGTGGGGGACAAGGGGAAAGGAAAGGTGACAAGGGAAAGGGGTTGTGCGAATGGAACAGCCCGGGGTAGAAAGCCTGGTGCAGGCAGATAAAAAAGCCTGGTGCAGGCAGGGGAGAAAGGCCAGTGCAGGCAGGAGGGAGGCCATGCGGGCAGGGGAGAAAGCCGGGTGCAGGCAGGGGCTGTGGGCAGGAGGAGGAGCACTCAGCTGAGGTACAAAGATGCTTTGACAGCAGGTCAGCCCTGACGTCACCCAGTGCTTTCGGTTTCTTGGGAAGTGACGAAGCCGGAGCCTCGGATCTTCTTGCATGGCTGAAAGAGAGGCCATGGCAGAGCAGCAGCCTGCGGCCGACAGCCCTGGCAAGTTCTCCATCTTCGTTAAGACTTCGTTGGGCAAAACGTTTGCAGTGCCAGTGTCTCTGGATGACAGTGTGTGGGAGGTTAAGGCCAAGCTGAACGCACAGGACTCCTCCCTGACCCCCGAAAATGGAGTGCTGCTCTACAACAGCAGGCAGATGAAGGACAAGCTGACCCTGCGACACTATGAAATCACACCCAAATCCTTTTTGCACCATACACCAATACGTAAGTGCAGGGTGGCCAGGGGGAGGTGGGTGAGGATCCGTCTGGAGGTGGGAGAGGGGGAGTGGGTGCTGATCAGGGTGTCTCCTGAGCAGGGACCCCGGCCAGGACCACAGACAGGAGCCTCCGCAGGCAGGAGGGAAGGGGCGAGGTGGCTGCAGCTGTGTGAGCACGAGGGAGCTGCCAGAGGACGCTTGCACTGGAAGGAGGGAGGACAGTGAGGGCCCAGGGATGCACCTATGCAGGAGGAAGGCAGGAGGGAGAGGAAGGACTCTGCTCCTGGAAGCTGAGCAAGAAATTGCTCTCTGCATGGCAGCAGGGAGGGATGGAGAGGTGGAGGCTGGGACCATGTTCTCAGCCCTTCTGAGATGGGCAGCTGGGTGGGATTCCTGGTGCCCAGCGGCTTGGTGCAAGTGGGCACAAACTGGCAGGAAGAGGTTTCACAGCAAAAGCGTGTAGAAGAGGGAGAGGATGGGCAGAGGGTGAGATAACCCTCTGGACATGACCAGGCTCCTGAGCTCTCTTCTGCTTTGTGTTGCTATTGCAGTGCAAGGTGGCAGTGAACCTGTCAAACATGAATTTTTAGGTAAGGTCATACCCTGGTCCTCACTGACAACCTGGTGCAGCGGGGCTGGTGGAGCTGCCTGGTGATGAGCATGTCCCTGCCACAGTTCGTGGAGGAGAACGTGGAAGTTGCGGTAGATGTGGGAGCATGCGGTGGTATACGAGGGGACCGGTGTGGGATCAGGAAGGTTGGGTGAAGGCTGCTTCAGGATGGCTTCTTCTCCCAATGTGAGGCAAAAGTGACAGTGTCTTCCTCTTGTTCCAGCCACAGACTTAGCCCTAAGGAAGCTGGTGGCAGGCCCTCACAAATCTCTGACAGACGAGGCCTCAGGGAGCAGAGAGGTGAGGTCTCACAGGACACGATGCCTGAGGCTGGGGTGCCTGAGTGAGGAGCACCACGGGGCTGGGGAGGAAGGCAAGGCTGCAGCGTGCGGGCTCACAGCTGGCCCTGCAGATGGGGGTCTGGCGCTGCCCACCGTGCCGGGTGGTGGGAGCTGGTGGGTGCTGCCCTCGGTCCCAGGAGAGGGACCTCACCCTGCCGGCAGGCCAGGCGGGCACAGCTCCCACGCCAGCCTCTTTTCTCCCTGCAGGAGTGGGGAGCAGGGCCAGCACTACGCCTGATGCTGGGGATGTTGCTCGTGCTCTCAGAAGACCTCTCCTCTTGCCTCCAGCAGGCAAGCACGGCTGGAGGGGAAAAATACAGCTTGCGAGTGCTTTGCCCTGTGTTCCGCTCTGCAGGAGAGCTATTACTGGCTGAAACTGGACTCACCACCGGAGGGAAAATGCTGGCACTGCATGGGGGAGGTAAGGGCTTTGCTGGTCCTGGCAGGGCACCGTTGCACCCAAAGGAAATGGCACAGCAGGGAGCCTGGGACTGACCCTGGCTCTCACCTGGAAGGTTGGGTGTGCCTTCAAAACCTGTTATTTGCAGCAGTTCTTCATCCTCCAGAAGAGTCCAGTCCCTTTTGCTACGCTAACTCAGCGCGCACTGGCCCAGCTTTCAAGTTTGTGGGAAGACAAATTCCACTTGCTCGCATCACAAATTTATTCTCACTGCTAAACATTTCATCTGCCTGTGGCCACTGTCCTCTCCGCTGATACACCATGGCAGAGAGGGAACAGCCCAGGCTTTATTCACAAAAAAGTCAGCAGCCAACAATATTTTCTCTGTCAGGAAACAGAAACTTTCCTATCTGGAATTCCCATTTGCAGAATACATTCTAAAAATCAGTGGGTGAAACACGTAGTTTGGAGCTCCGGGAACTGCTCTGGGTGTCCACCCATTATCTTTCCTACTGATGCATGGGGGATACATGGACTAACCGACACCTTCCCCACCCCGGTGGCATCTACCCAAGTGGGGCTAAGTGTTCAGTCCTCCTTGCTGTGCCTGTGCATGGGATTTCTCTTGGGCACCCTACAGGTATCTGCATTGAAGGGGTCATTGAGCCTCAGACATGGCCAGTGCTTGTTTCGGATCCCAGGACAGGGGAGTTGCCAGTCAATGATTTTTCTGGCCTTTTCACTGATGAGGGTGATGCCTTTCTGGGCCCTGGGCAGCAGCTGCTGATCACCTGCTGCTGCTTGCGAGGCTCCAAGCTCCCATGCCAAGCTGAATCGTGCTTCACCGTAAATCCCACTATGCCTCCTGTAAGCAGCACCCAGTGTACAACACCCCATTCAGTGGCAAACTGGCCACACTTGTGTTGCAGGATCTTTCACAAGTGACGCCGGAGATAACCCAAGACTTTAAGTGCCGCACCGTGTACCGGTAAGAGCTGTTGGGTGAAGCAGGAGCATCTTCCGAAAGCCCTGTCCCAGGTGGCATGAGCCTGTCATCCCTCCCACCTGCAGAGCTCAGCTTCCCGGTGCAGGCATCTTCCAGTGCTCCATCACAGGCCTCAGCTTCGAGGTGAAGTCGGCAGTGACCATCACCTACAGATATTCCACCTGGACCAGGCACCTGAGCGAGGCTGACCAGGAAATGTGGTTGCCTGCTGGACCCCTCTTCCACATTGAGGTGCAGCCCGGGGTCGTGCAGGCGGTGCGCCTCCCCCACTTCATCTGCCTGGCAGGTACAGCAGCTGCAGGGACCTGGGTCTCCCAAGCCACCATCCCTCAGCCTGTTCCCCCTGGGGACATCTCCACCTCATTGGAGACCTGTCTCCAGACAGGGCCAAATCGTCCCTTCCGTCTGATGTCCCCTGTACTCCCTTGTATTCCTCTGCTTTGCTTTAGTGTCCTTCATCCTTCTCTCACTATGAAGCCTTTGCAGTGGTGCCTTCCCCAGCTCTCACTCCACACCACCAGCTCCTCCTCACCCACCCTCTCCTCCCAGCTGCCGTCATGATGCCTGGGCACAACCCCAGCCCAGCTGCAGATCAGCCCCTGGGCTCCCCCAGAGAGTTTCTCAATTCTTTGCATCTATGGCAGCTGTGGATGGCAATGGCCATCCCTGCTCTGCTCCACCAGGACAGGAGCTGGATAGCTGTGCCCACCCACAGGCTGGACCACCCCGGGGTGGGGTGCAGCAGGTCAGAACTGGCCTGGACAGAAAAATAAGTGGAATGAAATTGTCCATTTTCACCCAGGCAACATGAGGAGCCACAGGGCTTGGACCTGGGTCCTCTGCCCTGCAGTGCTCTTAATGAGCTGCTGTTAATGAGCAGATGTCGTGATTTAAACCCAGCCGGTAACAAAGCCCCATGAAGCCTCTCACTCCCTCCACCCTGCCAGCCACGGTGCGATGAGGAGAAAATACAAAGGCAGGCTCGTGGGTTGAGATAAGGACTGGGAGTGATCACTCCCCACTTATGGTCACGGGCAAAAGACAGGCTCAGCTTGGGGAAGAAAGAAAATCAATTTAATTTCCTACAAATCAAATCAAAACAAGGATAATGAGAAGTAAAACCAAATCTTAAAACACCTTTCCCCTACCCCTCCTTCCTTCCCAGCTCAACTCCACTCGCAATTTCTCTCCCTCCTCTCCACAGTGGTGCAGGGGGACGGGGAATGGGGGTTGGGGTCAGTTCATCACACCTTGTCTCTGCCGCTCCTTCCTCCTCAGGGGGAGGACTCCTCACTCGTCCCCTGCTCCACCGTGGGGTCCCTCCCATGGGAGACAGTCCTTCACGAACTTCTCCAACGTGAGTCCTTCCCACGGGCTGCAGTTCTTCACGAACTGCTCCAGCGTGGGTCCTTTCCACAGGCTGCAGTCCTTCAGGCACAGGCTGCTTCAGCACGGGCTTTCCCATGGAGTCACAGTCATCTTCAGCGGCATCCGACAGCTCCAGCGTTGGTTCCTCCATGGGTTGTAGGTGGGCATCTGCTCCCCCACTCCCCTCCCTGGGCTGCAGGGGGACAGCCTGCCATCTCACCACAGGCTGCAGGGCCATCAGCCTCCTCAGGTACCCCTCCTCCCTCTCCTTCTTCAATGACCTCAGTATTTGCAGAGATGTTCCTCTCACATTCCAATCCCCCTACTCACTGCAGGTTCCCCTTCTTAAATATGTTCACCCAGAGGCACTACCGCCATCACTGATGGGCTTGGCCTGGGCCAGAGGTGGGTCCGACTTGGAGCCAGGGGAGCTTCCAGCAGCTTCTCACAGGAGCCACCCCTGTAACCCACCCCCCTGCTACAAAAACACCCTGCCACACAAACTCATAACAGCAGAGAAGGAGCATCAGCACCCACAGCTGGGCTGCAGAGCATGCAGAGGAGTCCCAGTCCCCTGTGCTGGGGGGCCCTGACACAGGCACTGGGTGTGCTGGCTGAGGGACTCTTCCTGGCAAAGCCACATCCTCTTCCAAAACAGAGCATGTTGCAAAATGAGTTTCTTGTTGCATGGCTCCATCTTCCACCCAGAGCCTGGCAAGCACAGCCATGTTGGCCAAAAAGTGGCTCTACGCACTCTTCACCGATATAGCTGTGCTAAGCAAAAGGCTGTAATTATATAAATTTGTCAGGTTAATAGCAAAGTGTGCTCCAGAGATAATCCAGGTGACTGGGCATCAGCAGAGCTCTCTGGCCCAGTTGTCCCTAGGGATGTCACCTCCGGATATTCAGGCTGCTCTGGTGATCAAAAAGTAGAGTGACTCGTCACACAGCGACCATCTGCCTCCCCAGTAGTGGTGGTGTGGCGCTTGTATGCAGGATGCTGCATGGATGCAGTCTGACAATTTTCACGGTCCCAAGCTGCCACCTTCAGATTTGCAGTTTTCTGAGCTTGCAGGAAGACTGCCAAAGGCCTGCAACTCCCTGCTGAGCCCCAAAAGCCCAGGGCACACATGGAACCTAAAGTAGAGCATGTTATCAAGCATGGGTGCATGTCTCCTTTCTGCTGCTAAAGCCTTAAAGAGAAGGAGGCAGCCTGAGAGGGTGCCAGGATGACTAAAGAGAAGCTTGTTGCCTTTGCTGCCTCTTGCAGAAGATGTAAATACCAGCCTGTGCTCCATTGCCCATTTTAAATCTGGGAAGATGACCCTGGAGAGACCGACAAGACTGATCGCGTTCTCTGCTGTCCTGGAGAATCCCAGCTTCTCACTGCTTGGGGTGCTTTGGAGGAGGTTACGTTCAACCTTAAATTCATTCCCTATGCACTCCTTGGTGCTGATCTTCCAGCAGCTCAGTGCTGCAAATACAACTCTTCACCTCTACTTGATCCCAGATGACAAGTCTGTGAAGCAGGTAAGACGGAGGGAACTTGACCGGGTTAAAAAAGGACGATATCTGGCCTGGCTGCAGTAGCAGGGACTGGATTTGATAAGCTGAGATGCCTCCCAGTTCTTCTGCCACCGGCCTCTGATTCACAGACAGTCCTGTGCCCGCATCTCCCACTGCAGGACAGCATCCTTGCCCCACTCTCCTGGTTCACAGATGCCTCCAGGAATTGCTTTCCAGGTTTTCAGCTGGGGCAGCACGTCCTAGCACGAGCAAAGCCGTGGCACGGGATGCTCTGCAACAAGGAGCAGATGCAGGACTTGCTGGCCACTGCCAGGCACAGCAATAGGTGGCTGCATACTGACCGTTCTCCTGTTGTGTGCAAGCCCTTACCCGCTTTCACAGAGTGACAGTGCACTACCCTGCCCAGGTTCCTGCCTGCCCATGGTAGATTCCTGCCTGCGCTGAATGGGAGCTGCCTGGCCCCTGAAGCACAGCACTGCCTGTAATACACACTCAGCGGTCTCTTCTGACTGGGTGGGTCTCTTCTCCTTTTGACTTTCCAAGGGCTACCTCCAGTTCACAGCTCTTCTTTTTTTCCTGTCTCAAAAGCAATGCTTCATGTTTACAGGCCATTGAAAAACAAGAAATGAATTGGAATTCAAAGCTTATTCCCAAGCCTTCTCCATTCAACCCTCTGTTCTTTGGCTGCATTTACCAGGTGACCAGTACAAATTCCGTGGTGATAATGCCTGAAGTAAGTGGGACTGTTCCCTTTTCTTTTTTTTTTTTTTTTGCAGTGAAATAGAAAATACAATAAGTCTCTGTCTTCAGCCATATTCTGCTACCAGAATCTGCCTTACTAGGTCTCAGAGCCAGAGGTGCAGGGAGCTGTACTGGTTATAAGTGGCAAAGGTATTTCATAATACACATCCCCAGAGAGAGCACAGAGCACACCTCAAAGCCCCAGAGGGACTGTGTTTGGTTTTCCTTACGGCAGAAGTCATAATATGGGACTTGCTGGACTTACCATAGCTGCATATCAAGGAGGAATTTCAGAGGTGTTGACTCAGGTGTGGTCCCAAGTCCTTCATCTTCATCTCCTCTGCAGTGAGTTTCCTTCAGCCTAGGAGCAGGACTGGAGAGAGACTTTCTCTCTATGCCATGATGTGACATGACTTCTTTCTCTATTGAAACTCCATTTGAGGATTTCTGATTTTGAGCACCATGCCCTGTGGCTATCAGATTGCAATGGCTGGGAAAATCTAGGATAATTTGGCCATTTAGTCCTTGTGGTTACTTGTTTTACACAGGAGTTTGTGACATCCTGAGAGCAGCTGATGACAGTCCAATAGCATGTTCATCGCTGGTTATGAAAATCTTTCATGGCTGTGTACTGCACCATAATCATGAAAATGGAATCAGGAAAACATAGGTTGGATGGGACCTCAGGAGGTCTCTGGCCCAACCTCTTGCTCAAAGCATGCGAGTTTTAAAGTTAGATCAAGGTGCTCAAGGCCATCTGCAGTCAAGGTTGAATATCTCCAAGGATGGAGATACCACAACCTCTCTGGGTCTCTAGCCCAGTGTTGTAACACCCTCACTGTGATATTTTTTTCCCTATTATCTAATCGGAGTTTCCCTTGCTGCAGCCTGTGCCTGTTGCCTCTCTTCTCATCACTGTGCGCTTCCAGGAGGCTGGCTCTCTCTTTTATTTAGTCCCCCTTCACATCAGTAAAGATGGTGATTAGTTCTCCCTGTGACTTTCTCTTCTCCATGTTGAACAAACACAGTTCCCTCTGCCTCTGCTTGCATATCATGCACTCCAGCCTGGAGCTGGCCTTGCTCCAGGATGTCCATGTCTTTCTTGTATTGGGAAGCTCCAAACTGGACCCAGTACCCAAATGCGGTCTCACAATGCTGAACAGAGGGAAGGAATCCCTGACCTCACTGTGCTGATTGTGGTCTTGCCAATACAGCCCTGGTTGCAGCCAGCCTTTGCTGCCAGGGCACACTGCTGACTCCTATTCAACTTGCATGCCCACCAGGACTCCTGAGTCCTTCCCTGCAAAGCTGCTTTCTGCATACACCCAGCGCCCAGGCTCTTTTCTGGTGTGAGGCTATTCCATCCCAAATGCAGGACTCTGCTGAATTGCATGAGCCTCCTGCCAGCTAAGTTCTCCAGCCTTTCCAGGTTCCTCTGAATGGCATCCCTCCCCTCCAGCTTATTCATCATACCCCCTTGCAGCTACAACCCTGCTACTGAGCTAAGTGCAGCCCCAAATAGCCAGGGCCTTCAGCTTGATTGAGAGACAGTCTTAAACTGAATCACAAGGTAGGGTTTGGTTTTCCCACTTCCTGGAACAACCAGGTAGTAACTGGGCTCTCTGCCTTGGAGAGCAGTTGTAGAGATGACAGAGCCAAGCTCTCAGCAGTGTCAGGTAAAAGCCATGAGTTGCAACTTGGGAAGTTCAGGCCAAATGTTAGGAAAAGTTTTATCACTCAGTGGAGATGCAGCCACCACGGAAGGTTAGAAGGTGGTAATTCTCTGCAGTTTGAGGTTTTCAGTACTTCAGCTAGACAGAGCCCCGGCTGAGCAGATCTAGACTTAACGTTGGTCTATCTTTGAGAGGTAGGTCAGATAAGATGCTCCAGATGTCTCTTTCATCCCAAATTTGTGATATTGGCAGCATAGCAGAGCCCTGACGTGTGCATCTTCCCTTGTCTTTCCTCTTGCTGGTGTGGCAAAGAAACACAGCATGATGTATGCCAATTCACTGCAGCTCCCCATGGTGAGAGAGACTCAACTTGCTTCTTACCTTTACAGGCAGGCTTGCCATTTTGCTACAAGGGTCCAAGGGAACAGCAGCTCTTTGTTGAGATCTACATCAGGAACATGGCAGAGGAAATTAGGCTCTCTATGATAGACACACGCAATGACACTGTGGTCTGGAGGGCATCACTGAGATCAGGTAGGAAGAGCAGGTCTATCTACGGACTCGTTTGCCTTAGCAAAAGCAGAGGTGCACCACTCAAGCAGACCTCACACATTTTATGGTCACGCTTGTCCACGAATCCTGCAGGGAAAGCAAACCCTGCATATGCAGCAATTGGCCACTGAAGAACAGGGACCCGAACGGACACCCCAGTGTCAGTAGACCAGAGCTTCAGATATAATGTGGAGTTTCAGATGCTGGGGTTTGAGAGAGCATAACAGCACTATCAGTGTCTCTCTGTTCTCTTGGCTACTGTTTGCATAGAAATCTGACTTATTTTTAAAAGTCCATTAGGGAGATAAGGAGAATACCAAAATTTTAGTGAAAATCAACATTTTAGGTGCACTTGGCTCTAGAGTGGCAAGTTCCTAATCTCCACACGTCTCTGCCCAGCTCCTGCTGGGTTGGCTTATCAGCTACCTCACATGCCATGAACTTCATGTAGCAACATCCACCCGTGGGGTCCTCTGTGGGAAAGCTTAGCAGAGGAGCTGCGGGCAGCAGCATGTCGCAGGCGCAGGGTATGGTACTGCTCAGCGTGCCTTGAGGAGGATTAGGCACCTCAGGAAGGTGGTGTGGAAGATGAGGCACCAGCATTTCAGTGATCTCTCTCCTTTCTCTTTCAGGTGATATTAATCTTCCTGCCCGTGTCTCCAAGACCTGGTCAGGTCAGTACAGTGTTTCAAAGCTGCATTTCTAGAGTCTGAATCTGTTTGTTTGGAGCTCACCATCCTCTGGTATAAAACAGATATCAGCCTCTTTTCCCATCCTTATGATAGTTTCTAGACAAAAAGCCTCAAAAGCTGCAACCTCAAACTTTTATTCCCACATTGCTGGCAGCATGCTCTGTGCCATGCTGATGGGTAAAGTGGCATAGGGCAGGTGATCCTCCAAACCAGTTTGCCTTCTCTGGGGACAGACATGCTCTTGTCACAGAGAATGAGCTGCAGCTAGTACAGTTCACTATCCATAAATAATATTTCATTGGAGTTCTAGTAAGTGGTACAGCTGCTGCATCCCATATAGGCAGCTCAGGGGCTGATGGCCCCTGTGCCAAACGGGAGCATTTTCCATGGGAGTGATGCCCCTGGGAAGGAGCTTGCAACCAGGCATTGGCAGAGGTGACGGCAGGGCCACCTTTACAGAATCTCCAGGACTTTCTGACCAAGGGGCTTTGCTTCAAATACAGTAACAACAACATGCTGCCCAGCAGTTTTGCAGTTTTTTGCCCAGCCTAATTTCTCCAGGGCTGCAACACTTCATCATTACCTCTTGCATCTTGTCTTACTAATGAAAGGCCAGATCCAAGAGGACACCCAGGCAGCTAAGCCACAGGTTGAGGCAGATAGGCCTGGCTCGGATAGATACAAATTTGGACATTTCAGCATTATTCTTTTTCCTTGCCATGCACATTGGAGTCACCACACTGGCCTACAACCTGCCCGAGAGCACCAGTAGAGTAGGGTGGCAGATGGGAGTAAGGACAGGACAAGGGGCAATGGTTTTAAACTGAAAGAGGGCAGGCTGAGATTGGATATAAGGAAGACATTTTTTACACTGAGTGGTGAGATACTGGAACAGGCTGCCCAGAGAAGTTGTGGATGACCCCTCCCTGGAACTGTTCAAGGTCAGGCTAGATGGGGCTTTGAGCAACCTGGTTTAGTGAAAGATGTCCCTGCACATGGCAGGGGGGTTGGACTAGGTGATCTTTAAAGGTCCCTTCCAACCCAAACCATCCTGTGATTCTAGAAGGAGATGTCCAACTGGGTGCCCACTTCAGCCTCACCTAGGACTGGGTGGAGGCTTGGGAGCCTCCATGACTTGCTCAGCACCCCACTGGCATCGGCTGCCTTTCCAGGCTCCGTTTCTTTACAAACCGCTTGCAATCCTGTGAGATTTCAGAGCTTTGAGAGACCTGTGCTCTGAGTTAGGGGCTCCTCACCTTGCAGGGCGGGGGGCAGGATGGTAACTTCACACCCAGACACAGTAGGGATCCTGGAGGGGACAGCTGCCAGCAGCTGATGTGGGCTGCCACCGACCTCACCTTCCCCAGCTGTGACTTCACATTCCCGTCCCCTTCCTTGCCCTGCCTCCAGTGCTCACACCGCTAGCATAGCAGGTGCCCATCCTTTTTGGTGGAGGGATGGAGACCCATGGCTGTGGGACAGGGTGCAGAGCCATGGTGTCTGCTGGCTTAGGATGCCATGTACTGCAGCGTAGCACTCACCTGCGGCTGCCGGGCTGCATGCAGCACAGTAACATGGGCTTGGTGTCTGCTAGGCGCAGCCTTCCTGAAGAAGCACAAGACCAAGCTTTGCTCCAGGATGAGGCAGCTCCATGGCATTCTGCTACACTTAAAGGATGCAAATGTCATCAACAGCGATGAAGAAGAGGAGGTGCAAGGTCAAGTTACGAGACAAAGGAGGAACCAAGTTTTGCTGGAGCTAGCTGAGAAGAAAGGGATGGAGGCCCAGGAACAGCTCTACCAGATCCTCCAGATGAAAGACCCATACCTCATCGCAGACCTTGACAAGTCCAGCTAGGCCTGGGAAAGCAAACTGCTTTTGCTCCCATTGCTTAGCTTATGGGAGCAACAGAAGGGCAATCAGGTTTACCAGCACCTGAATCCCAACCATTCAATGCAAAATCCATGGTGCAAAGCAGCAATAAGCCTTCTGAACTACCTGGTCTCAGGCCTGCCTCGTTTGGCTGACTCAGTTGCCAGCAGCAGACAGCCAGTGTCATCGGCTGCTGAGAAGCTGATGGAACGAGTCATTGGTTCCCAATCCAGTGCCAATACCTTGGACCTGTCTGCCTCCCTGAGACAGGGCCTCTGCAGCTGCTGGCAGAGGAGCTCCCATCACAAGAAGTACCTCCAGCTCAGCCTCCCCATCCTCAGTGTCCATGGGCACCTCTTGCAGCTGGAAGAGGGGAGCTGCTTTACCACGCAGAACTGTCTGCAAAGGCTTGTTCTCATGTGCAAGCTGCAGCAAGCCATAGATGTTGATGTGAACCCTTATCAACATCAAACCTTCCCCTCGTTTCCCTCCAGCCTAGTTTACCTAAATGACCAAAATTCGCTGAAGGGGCAAGCAAGCATCCTGACCCCAGCAGCAGCCAGTGAAGGAGCCCCTCCCAAAGAAGCCACGAAAAATAACAAAGATAAGAGATACAGGTTCATGCATCTTCAGGGAAGGTCTGACTGAATAGAAGCCACTTTATGTTCAAAAGAAAGCCGGCAGATTATTTTTAAATCACATTCTTTGCATCCATAAAGTCCGTTCCTTTCTGGATCATGTGGTTGCCTTCACTGATGGCATCCTCCTGCTGTTGAACACACCAGTCAGGGCAGGAGCAGTCGGCTCGGGTGTCCGGAAGAGATTTTTTTCGGTCAAGCTCAGGTGAAACTCAGACTTGCCTAAGTGGAGACAGCAACTTATCTGTGGCTTTGTGGGGTGGAAATGAGACTACTGCCTTGAGTATTGCTTTATATTTATTCCTTCTCTTGCACACCTGGAGAGCACATCGCTGCTGAAACCTGGTATAAGAGTGTGTCCCTGCTCTGTTAAGGGTCGAGGACTTTCAATGCAACCAGGGATAATACAAAAAGGAGGAAGCTGGGAACAGAACCATGCAGGGACACAGACCTGACCACCAGATGACAAGGGAGGCAGCAAAGGGGACCAGTGATCACCGCTCACACTCAACTCATGGGCTATCCAGAAACCACACTAGGGCTGGCCCTTCCAGGAGGATCAGCCTGGGCTTTGCAAGTGCTGAGTGTGCAAAGCAGAGGGACCCCGACACAGGCTGGGGATGGGTGGGAATGGACCTGTGGGAACGGGAAGGGGAACCAGGAGGAACAAAGCAGGGGGAGGCAGAAAGAGGTATAAAAGGGGCCACTCGGGTATAAACTGGGGCTGGTTTGGCTGAGCCCTGTGCCTGGTCACCACTGTTTGTCCCATATTTTTATTTTTTCTTATTGTTTTCTTAACTATTTCTCTGCGTCATCTCACTCTATCCTGTGCGAGTGTGTGCTGCAAGGACCAAGTGTCAGCTACTGGTGAGATCTGTGTGTGCATCAGGGGGTTTGGTGTCACCTGCTGGGGTGAGTGGCGTCCCGGTGCGTTTCTGGAGTGAGTGGGGTCCCAGTGCAGTTACTGGAGTGGGTGGGGGGGTCTTTAACCTCCAGCCATGGGGTGGGAATGGTGTCCCCAAAACTAGCTACTGTGGGGGACCGGTGTGAGGTGAATGAGGGGCTCTGTGCAGCTGGAGCATGTGTCACAGCCTGTTTGTCGGGGGGGGTGCGGGGAGAGCATCCCCCCAGACCGGGTGCGTGGGTGGGTGTGCCTGTGCATTCACCAGCAAAATTCAAGCTGGACCAGCTGGTGAGTCAAAGACCCACGGGGTGGGTCTGAGCCTGGGGTGCAGGCAGGGGTGCCAGGGGGACAGAGGAGCCATGCTGGTGGTCAGGGGACCCACGAGCGTGCGCTTGTGAAGCCCGAGTGCGTGGGTGTGTGCCCGCATTAGTGACCTCCCGCCTCTGCCACCCCAGAGGAGGAGGGAGCGGGGTTGGTGTGTAATGTGGGTCCTGCGAGTGGGTGCTGATGACGGTGGCGCCCGGCCTATGGCCGTCTGTGCGTCCTGTGTCTGCCTGTCCACGCGTGTGTCTCTGGGACACGTGCTCAGCCTCGCTGCCGGTTGAACCCGCAAAGGAAAAAGCGGCAGCCGCATCCCCCAGCCTGGGCAGGGACCCCAGGGGATCCCGGTGGGGGACCCCGGTGGGAGGTGCCGAAGGCGGCCGACGCCATTCTCTCTCTGCGCGCACCCACGGTGCGCTGGACTGCCCGTCCCCCGCTCGGGCTGGGGTCGAGAAATCCTCAGTCGTGCCTCAGCCGACCCAGGGACGTTCGGGTTTGCGGGCAGCGGCCTGCAGCCGCTGCAGGACCCCGGCAGCCTAGCGACCCCGTCCCGCCCGGGCCAACCCCGGCGGCCGCGGCTGGGCGGGCAGGACCCGGCGGGAGGGGAGCGGGGCGGGGCGCTCCAACAGGGCATTGGTGGGAGGTGCCCGCGGGGGAGGCGGGGCCGCTCTCTGATTGGTGCTCTCGCCGCGGGGCGGGCTTGGGGCCCTTCGCTCTCGCGGGAACCGGGCGCAGCGCGGGAAATCCCTTC
>VYZV01027759.1:0-33311 GCA_013401275.1 Pandion haliaetus | reverse complement strand
GGGGGGGAGGGCCGAGGTCCCCAGGGAAGGGGACAGCAGGTCTCTGGGGAGCTCGAGACCTCCCGGGCATCCTGCTTTGGGCTGGTCTTCTCCCGAAGGATGGAGGCACGCCGCTTAGGCCCGGGGTCTCTCGGCAGGGCTGCGAGCGAGAAGTGTCCTCCTTCCTCTCCAAGAAGTTCCAAGGGAAGATTGCAAAGCTGGAAACTGTCCCCAAAGAAGACTTGGACCTGGTCTGTATTCCTCTGCCCTCTGTGCTCTTGAGTAGCGGGTTTTTTTTGGACCTCGCACAGCTCTAGTGAAGTAGGAAGGGACTGAGCAGTGAAGGGAAACGGTGCCCTTGACTTCAGTCTCCTAGTGCTGCTTGTTGTGTCTATCAGAAATGGGTTAGTTTGGGCTACTTGCTTATCAGTAGTGGTTGCATTCCTCTCCTTGAGCACATCAGCTGTTTCACAGCATGTTCGAGACTAATTGCAGGAATTAAAGAATGATTGGAGGAGAAGAGGGCACTGGGGGAGGGGGATGCTGCTCATGCTTGGCCTGTTCTTCCTTCTCTTCCCCGGGTGAATCTGGCTTGTGGTCCTGCCTGCACGGGCAGCAGGGCTGGCTGGGCCCTTGCTGTGTAGCTTTTGTGCTCTTCCCTGATGTGCCCACTAGAGTCTTTTCTTGGTACTTGACTCTCCTACCCATTGGCACCTCTTTTTTTGTCCAGTTCTTCCACCTACGCCAGTCTAGTCTGCCTTCCCTACCCTCTCTTATGGTGGATCCCTCAGTACTCATCCCCCCTAAGCTGGCATTGTCTTGCTGCTTTGCAGCCAAACCACTTGGTGGGCCTGAAGAGGAACTACATCAAGCTGTCCTTCAACACAGTGGATGACTTGGTGAAGGTGCGGAAGGAGATCTCTCCTGCTGTGAGGAAAAATAGAGAACGAGACCAGGCTAGCGATGTCTACACAGCCATGCTATCAAGGTGGGAGCTCTCCTTAGGGCAGCCAGTTTGTCCCTTGTGTTAATAATTAGGGTGCCTTGATTATTTCTTAGCTGTCCTCAGAGAGGTGGTGTCCTGCCTGGGGTCTGACCCCAGCTATACCCCTCTGCCACCCATCTTCCAAGGTGGTTCTTCCAGCTCAGTGCTGCACATCAAGAGGCCCCAGAGGCTCTTGTGGTTATACCTCAACAAATATTTTCTATCTGAATAAAAAGGTAGGCACTTGTTTACAAGATTGGAAACACGGTTGCAGACAGAAAAAAAATAAGAAACTTTGTTTCTAAACTCAACCAGAATATACACATGAAAAATTCGCCCCTCTCTTTGGTTTCCTGGCCCTAAAGTCTGATTTCAGTTGAAACTTGAGGAAGAAGAATCAAGTGAGTTGAGCACTCCCTGCTCACCTGGAAGGCGTACCATCCCTGTTCAAAGTGCTTCCCAGGTTGCCTCATTACACTTCGTCAGGTTACCATGCTTAAAAATCCAATGCCATAAGAACTGTTCATTATATAGGCATGTGTGGGTTTTCTCTGCCTGTACCTCTGAGCAGACACAGCTCACAAATGTGAGAAAAGGTGAACTTAGATGGGAGTGATGGGGCTGTGTGTGCTGTCCATCCCGGGGACGCCTCTGCAAGCAGAGGTGGTTGCATGGTGGGGAAGCATTTCCCGTTCTCTCTTATCCTCTCACTGACTCCTGCTGCCGGGTGTCACCGGTGCCACGTGGCTGTCCCTCGCAGCTGAGCCTGCAGATTCGTGCACTCACGTAAGGCAGCTGCTTCGCTCTGCTCCTTGCAGCGCTCTGAGCGGAGGCAGCCTGAGCACAGATGAGGAAGGGGCCTCCAGAAAGATTGCCAACCAGATGGACAACATTGTGGATATGCGGGAGTACGATGTACCCTACCATGTTCGCCTCTCTATTGACCTGAAGATCCATGTGGTGAGTAAGGAATAGGGAAGCTGGAAGAGCTTCGCTTTCCTGCTGCTGTACTCCCCGGAACTGCATGCAGGGTGAATATGTTTTCTCTCCAGGACCTTTGCAAAGGTGTTGGTGATGATAAGTTCATGTGTAAAGCTTAGTCCCATGCTGCTGGGCCTTCTCCTTAGCTAATGACAGGCAGAAAAGTTAAATGATTGATACGTTGCCACAGTTTGGGCCTTTCTTCTGGGCTCCATTTAATTCGCCCAGCTCTGTCCCCAGCAGCTGAACAGAAGTGGTGCAAGGAGCTGGCCCTGCAAGTAAGGCACTGCCTGCCCTCCTCTCTTGACAGGCTCACTGGTACAACGTGCGATACCGGGGCAGCACTTACCCTCCCGAAATCACCCGCCGAGATGACCTTGTGGAGCGACCGGTGAGCATTGGTCAGGCAGGCGTCAGTCTGTCCAGGTGCATGGCTGCTGTGTCTGATGTGCTGCCAGTGTCACACCATGGTGTGCAGGGGGAAAGCTTTGTTTCTGGGCTTGGGTAGTGATTTTTGGGTTGACAAAGCTGTAAAATTATTACTGGGGAGGATCTGGTTCGCTTGCTGGGCTAGCACTGGGCTTAATGGGAACCGCTCTTTAACTTCAAGTCAGCTTTAGAATATTTTCTAATGGATTTGGTTCTGCTCAGGATCCTGTCGTTCTTGCCTTTGACATTGAAACTACCAAACTGCCTTTGAAGTTTCCTGATGCAGAGACAGACCAGATCATGATGATCTCCTACATGATTGATGGGCAGGTAGGGGACAGCAGAGTGGTTTCCTCCATGCCCCAGCAGCGAAGCTGGGGAGCAGGCCAGCGTTTTGCCTCCAACCCAGCTCACTCCAGGCTTGCCTTGCTGCTGTCTGCTTGGTGTGTGGCTGTGGAAAAGAAATTAAAGTCTGAATGATGTATATTTAGTTTCCTGGTACCCAGCTCAGGTTGCTGGCCCTTGTCTGGGGGAGCAGTAACCTGGAGAGCACAGGGACAACTCTGCTGTCCCATGTTGTCTCCCCGTGGCCTCCTTAGCTGATGGCCAGCGACGGTTCAGCAGATGACTCCCAAACAGTTGTTCCCCCTTGACAGAAGCTCTGGCTTTCAAGAGGAAAATGTCCTATCATTTGGACAGCATTTTTGGGTCACCTGCAAGCCAAGTCCTCCTAACTGCCTCTTTGTCACCTCCCTAGGGCTACCTGATCACAAACAGGGAGATCGTCTCTGAGGATATTGAAGACTTTGAGTTTACTCCCAAGCCGGAGTATGAGGGTCCATTTTGTGTCTTTAATGAACCAGATGAAGTAAGTCAGTTCTGCTCAGCAGACTTTTTACTTGCCTTGGGCTCTTGTTGGCCAAAGAGAGCTAATCACTTGGTAGGCTGCCTTGCTGGGGAACGCAGTGGGTCTGGCAGGGCTGGTCATGCTTTCATTTCTTGGTAATAAGGGTAAGAGAGGTCAGGTTTGGGCTAGGTGGGGAGGAGGTGGGAAGGGTGGAGTAACTGTGTGGTATCCACCACCTCTCCGTGGAAGAGATGAAATTACTTTTATATATGTATCTTTTCTATTCTTCTGTTTCATCCTAGGCTCATTTAATCCAGAGGTGGTTTGAACATGTCCAGGAGACAAAACCCACCATCATTGTCACATACAATGGAGACTTCTTTGACTGGTAAGATCAGGAATGAAAACTAAGCTGGCAAGGTGTCACCTGAGCTGTGGGGCAGGGGCAGGTACCAGCCTCGATCTCCTTCCATAGCTGATACAGTGGTGATAGTGTGTGATCCATGCCAACCGTCTGGCCAGTTTGAGGCCCTCACCAAATCCTGTGGTCATTGGCTTGGAAGACTGTGCTTCTGTAGTGTCCCATCCGCTTGTCTGAGCTGCTTTAAACCCTTGTCAATGTGGCAATATTGGTGTGTGGATGAGACCTATCTTGGGAGAGCAGGGAGAGGGTCAAAAGACACCTGGAGCATATCAGGGAGAGGGGTGCAGGCAAGCCTTCAGGAAGCAAGGGGAGAAGGACCACGCGCTTCCACCTCCTGCTGCAGGATGCAAGCAAGCAGCCTTGCCTCTTGGGTCATGCTGCAATTCTGTCCTGCAGGAAGTTTTTCCTATGGCCAGACATCAGATAAATCTCAAGAAAAATTCTTTAGGTAGTTTGTAACAAAGCAGTTGTGAAACCGTTGCCGGAGGTGAAGGGAAATGGCTGTTCTGTTCCTTCTCTTCATGTTGCCTCTTTCCCCAGGCCCTTTGTGGAAGCAAGAGCAGCAGCTCATGGAATTAATATGTATCAGGAAATTGGGTTTCAGAAGGACAGCCAGGGAGAGTACAAAGCATCCCAATGCATCCACATGGACTGTCTAAGGTACCAAGTGCTGCCCCTCTACCATAGAACTGCATCTTTATCTCTTGAATTTATATAAAATGCCTACAGTTGTACTTGATTACTGTCTTCCTTCTGTCTGTTGGAAGCTTTCATCTTGTCACACCTCCCTAGGCTGGCGTGATAGTCCATTTCTCTGTGCTGCTTCCCCTTGGCACTCTGCGTACTGCAGAAGCTGCCAAGCCTACCTCGTGAAGAGCTATCAGGGCTGTCTCTCTCCCTACAGTCTGCTGGTGGCTGTCCTTGGGTGTCTGAGGTCTGATTTGAGGGAGCAGAGAAAGGGTGGGATAAGATCAAGCCATTGGAATAGGGAAGGGACCATATCCTAACTCAACAGCCTTCTGGCACAGCCAGAAGAGGAAAGGACACATTGTGCATGCATGGGAGAGAGAGCCAAGTTGGGGTTTTTATGTGGGTTTCTTCCACTGGAGCAGTGTCTGACTTTAGAGAGTGGCTGTCTGTCCTTGCAGTCCTGGTGGTGTCTCCTCCAGTGGCTAAATGTTTATCTTAAAGCCACTGAGGGAGCTGGAAGGTGGTAATTCTGAGCAGTGGTGGTGGTATGGATACTGGGGTTTGTCCTGGTTGGGATTTAAGGGCATTGCTAGAGATGCAGGATATCTAAAGCTGGGCAGCCTCTTACTTCACGGCACGTGGATGCTCAGCTCTTGACTGTCCCTGGTGAGAGGTCCCCTTTGCATTCGAGGTCCCCTTTGCAATCAAGGTCCCATTTGCAAGCCTGAGCCTCTTTTTGAAGGGCAGGGCTGGTTTCTCTGCGCAAACTGCTATTTTCGTGATTCTGTCCAGGTGGGTGAAGAGAGACAGTTACCTCCCAGTGGGAAGTCACAACCTGAAAGCAGCAGCTAAAGCAAAACTGGGTTACGATCCAGTGGAGCTGGACCCTGAAGAGATGTGCCGGATGGCTACGGAGGAGCCTCAGGTATTCCCTCCTTGTGCTGTATCTCTCTGAGCAATTGGAAAACAAGCCTAGAGCAGCTGCAATATGATTGAATCTCTAAGTTAAAGTGTTACAAAATGTTTTTGCTTAGCACGGTGCGTTTTGAGAAATTAACTCAATCTGTCCCCCCAAACTGCTGATGCCTTAGAAGCACCTGAGCTTGTGGGGAGAAAGAACAGGATTTCTTTGAAGTGGTTCTAGCACTAGCATTGCACTGTGTATTTTCTGTATTTATTTAAATCAATGCGAGGTGGCAGGCACCACCTAAATCAGGAGCAACACAAAGAGCTATGATGTGCTGGAGGGAAAGAAATAGACTTAGTGCTCCAGGTGTTGTGGGCAAGGGATTTCTGCGGAAGCCCTGGAGCAGCCTCCTGATTCCCAAATGGGGTGGCATCTGTGCCATGAGCTCATCCTCCCCATTTCTTCTCATTCAAAGCTGATGTATTGCTGTGTAATTAGAGCTAGAGCAGGATGTCCTCAGAAGCAAACACATTATTCTTTACAACCTAGGATATGCAGAAATACACCTTTCCCTTCTTCCTGCTGATACAAGCATGTCCAGCAGGAAGCAATGAAAGATTATTGTCAGTGAGCTGCTCTATCACATGTGATTGGGATTAATTTGCCTCTCACCCTTCCCTGACAGACCCTGGCCACCTATTCAGTGTCTGATGCAGTTGCTACCTATTACATGTATATGAAGTACGTGCATCCTTTCATTTTCGCCTTGTGCACCATCATTCCCATGGAGCCTGATGAGGTGGGTGTACTCCCAAAATGACGATTTCTTTGCTGGGTGAAGGGCCACGTCTGCCACACTGCAGGGACTCTCTGGCCATGGACCTGATTCCCGCTGCCCAGGCACTTTCCCATTTGTGTCAGGGAGGGAGGGTGGATTTGGAGGCTACTCCTTTCCACAGCCCTAGGGTGTTTTGAGAGTGGTGCCTAAGAACAAGAGACCTGAGGGTTGGCAGTACAGGGCTGGAGCAAGAAAGCATGGCTGATGCTCTGTGCTCAGCCAAGTTTACTTGCAGTCATGGTCATGCAAAGCTGAGTCTCCTGATGGCTGTTGTCAGCTGTAGGGAGGATGGTTAGGAAGCTGTCTGTGCTAAGCATGTAGGAAATGTTGCTCTGTCCCCACCTGGTTTAGCTTACAAAGGCGCTTGACAGTGGAGTAGTGTCAGGAGGTGATGGCAGCAGAGGTTTGGAGGCCTTTGTTCTGGAGCAAAAGGCCTAGCCTGCTTTCCTCCCAGCCAACCCGAAGGAGTCAGTGTTGGTTTCTCGCTTGCTCCCATCATCCTTGCAGCAGGCTGCATCTCTGCCTGCTGCGCGGTCGCACATGCGTCACCAGCTGAAGCTGTCCGGCTCACTGGTGTGGCTGTAAGGTCAGTGCTGGTACAGCACTTCTTGCTGAATCACAGGATGGTTTGGGTTGGAAGGGATCTTCAAAGATCATCTAGTCCAACCCACCTGCCATGGGCAGGGACATCTTTCACCAGACCAGGTTGCTCAAAGCTCCATCCAACCTGACCATGAACTCTTCCAGGGATGGGGCATCCATAACTTCTCTGGGCAACCTGTTCCAGTATCTCACCACCCTCATAGTAAAGAATTTCTTCCTTATATCTAATCTAAATCTACTCTGTTTGAGTTTTAAACTGGCTTTGATGTTTCTCCTGCAGGTGTTAAGAAAAGGATCTGGGACACTGTGTGAGGCACTGCTGATGGTTCAGGCCTATCATGCCAACATCATTTTCCCCAACAAGCAGGAGCAGGAATTCAACAAACTTACAGAAGACGGCCATGTGCTGGACTCAGAGACGTATGTGGGAGGCCATGTGGAAGCACTGGAATCTGGGGTCTTCCGCAGTGATATCCCCTGCCGCTTTAAAATGGTAAGGGGCCACACAGCCAACCCCTGTCCTCGCGGAACGTGGTGGTGAGGAATAACCCTCTGCTGGTGTTAACATTTCCTGTGTGTCCCTGCTGGGCTTGGGCAGTACCTGTCATACTTCAGGAGACCTTGAGCACCTGAAGCTGTGTGGAGCTGGGCTGGGCTGGGCTGGGCTGGGAAGGGATGAGGCCTCCAACTGGCCATCTGTGCTTCATTAGGAGAGCAAGTGTCATATGTATCACATACTGGAAGCAAGCCAGACCTTGATGACAACAAGGGGGAGTGGTGAAGTGGGGTTTTGGGTTTGGTTTTGAGCCAGTGGTTCTTGGAAGATATACCTCTGTCCCCTTGGGATCCTGTCCTTCTTCCACCCAAACAAAGCTTCTTTGGAACCCTTACTGGGCGTCTCTCACCTATTTCTGGTTCACGCTGCTATCTCCATCACCTCCCCCTTGCTCTGCTTCACGCCTGCGGTGTGTTCACGGACTCTTTAAGTTTTCAGAGGCACCTTCACTCTGTCATGTGATGCGTTGCACTTAGTGTGGCACATTTTGGTGGATATCATCTAGTGAATGATCATGGGGGAGCACACACCGGATGCATACAAAGATCTGGACTAAGTCTGAATCTTTGGACCCTTGCACCAGCCAGCATGCAATCATGAGAGCTGCTGCGCTACCAAACACAAAATGTAACCAGCTGCTTGTTAGCTGCACTTGTCTCTTCCTTTTTTTTTTTTTTTGACCTGATGTGAGTGGTCTAGACCCTACCTGTGCCTCAATATTCTGCCCTATGCTGCAAGGCCATGCTTAGAGCTCCCCAAGTCAGGCAGGGACATGGGCAGCAGGGCAGGAGCTGCCAGCCTGCAGCAAGGGTAGGCTGCCCACGGTCTCAGTGCTGTCCCCACGCCCCTGCAGAATCCTGCTGCATTTGACTTCCTGGTGCAGAACGTGGAGAAGACCCTGCGGCATGCCATCGAGGAAGAGGAGGGTTTGCCATTGGATCAAGTCACCAACTTCCAGGAGGTACGTCACCCGCAGCATGGCTGGGCTTGGCAGGGAGGGCTCAGCTGCCAGGCTGGGGCTGCAGCTTTAAGGTGCCTGTTTACATTCATTTTACACTCTATGGAGAAAGACAAAGAAGCCCATCTGTGGGCACCTGCAAAGTAGATGGTGTTAAGGGACGTTACAAGCAGCTGCTGCCTCCAGCAGCCCCAGCCAGGACCCCCCTGCCCAGCCACTGGAGCCCAGTCCAGGGACCCGGGGTCTCTGCCCCAGCTGAGGGACGTGGTTCCTGCTTTCCCCTGTGCAGGTTCAACCAGGCGCAAAGCTCTGAGAGAGCTGGGAAGGGATTCAGTGAGAAGACAGGCCCATCAGATATCCCAAATACTCACGTTCCTCTTGTTCCCTGCTTATCAGCTACAAAGTGCAGGTCACCCCTCTCCAAAGCCAAGTCTGGAGTTTCTTGGAGGGCGTCATCAGTTAGTGACTGGGGACTTCTGGTCTTTGCTGTTGTCTCCATTAACCCATTTGCACTGAAAAGGTCCTTGATCAAGTAACCTTTAGGAAGTAACTTCTGTCACCTTCCACTTACCCCTACAGATAAAGCCTACCTTGGAAGTCTAAAACAAAACCTAAAATACCGGTGGTTGAGGAGTCCCTAATGCTGATCCTTTGGTCCTTTAAATCCTTCCCTGGAGTCAGTGGCAGGTGTCCCTCTGCAGAAGTAAAGGACCAAATTCAACAAGTATTTAACTCATTAACTCCTTCCTGCCTGAACTTCACCTCTTTTTGTCTCGCCACAGATTTGTGACGAAATCAAGGTCAAACTGAATTCCCTGAAGGATGTTCCGAACAGAATTGAGTGTCCCCTTATCTACCATCTGGATGTGGGTGCCATGTACCCCAATATCATTCTGACCAACAGGTTGCAGGTGGGTAACATCAACCTCGTCTCTCCTAATCTGTCTTTCAGATGACCTTGTTGGTCCCTCTGATTGGATCCCCTTAACAGCAAGGGCTGAACTTTCTGCTCAGGGCAGGGGGATCAGATAAGGCTGGGTGTGACATTCAGTCAAGCTGCCATGGATGCCAGGTCTGCAGAGGCTGAGCTACAACTTTAGCTAGGACTTTTCCCAAAAAAACAGCTATTGGTTTTGTGGGTTTTGTGTTCCCAAAAGGCTCTGGAAAGAGAGCTCAGAGTACCATCTCTGATGTTCACACCTATGCACTGCTGCCACCCAGATCCTGTTCTGGTGTAAGCTGTCGTTTGGAGAGCTGTCCCCTCTAACACCTCTCTGTCTCTTACTTTCATCCAGCCCTCAGCCATGGTGGATGAGGCCACGTGTGCTGCCTGTGACTTCAACAAGCCAGGTGCCAACTGTCAGCGCCGGATGACTTGGCAGTGGAGAGGAGAGTTCAGTAAGTACAGTAAGGACCTTGCAGTCCAACCCATAGAGATGGAAATGAATTCATGCTTCTCTTCTGGGAAACTGATGGCTGCCCTCCTCCACAGTGCCTGCCAGCCGCAGTGAGTATCACCGCATCCAGCAGCAGCTGGAGTCAGAGAAGTTCCCTCCCCTGTCCCCCGAGGGAGCACCCCGCGCCTTCCATGAGCTCTCTCGGGAAGAACAGGCCAAGTACGAGAAAAAGCGGCTGGCAGGTAAAAAAAAAAAAAGTAAAAATCAATGTCACAATCTGGAGCAGCAATTTTGCAACCTAGACTGTGAGTGGTGCTCACCATTAATTACCTCTCTTACAGCTGTGGGGTTAGTTCAGGCTGGGTCAGGTCTCACACCATGCTTTGGCAGACCTTGTCCAGGATACCAGCAGGCTCCTGTGTGCTTCCTGAAGAGGGGCTGGGCACTCACGCCTGTGTCAGTGTTTCTCCTTTTGTCTGTTGAGAGCCTTGGATTTCAACTGAGACATGAATGGCTCCAATTTTTTGGAAGGCTGCTAATTAAAGCCTGCTAATGAAAGGGAAACATAATGTTATCCCATCACCTGGACTGATGCTGTTCAGCAGAAGCATCCAGCTGGCTGGGGGCAGAGCCTGGGTTTGTGGATGGGCCATACCTGCATCATGATGAGTTTATTTCCCCCACCTGTCCCTGCCTCTCCACGGTGAGATGCTGCTTCTCTCTGTGCTGGTGTCTTCCCTCCTCTCCCTTTGCAGTAGGACCATCTCCCCATCCACCCATGCCTGATGCTTAGATGTCTCCCTGTCCATACTGTGCCCATCCCTCTGTCCGTAGCGGGCACCCATCCCTGAGAAGCTCCCTCTGCTTCTTCTCTTGACTAGATTACTGCCGCAAGGCGTACAAGAAGATCCATGTCACCAAGGTGGAGGAACGAGTCACCACCATCTGCCAGCGAGAGAACTCTTTCTATGTGGACACGGTGCGAGCTTTCAGGGACCGCCGCTACGAGTTCAAGGGTCTGCACAAGGTACCGAGCTCAACTTCTGATTTAACTTATCTTGCCAAGGCTGGGGACCTCTCATCTCTCACTGGAAACCTGAGCCCTAAAGGATTGCTCTATTCAGCCTTTGTATTTGAGAAGGACGTGGTGGAGCTCCTGACAGCTGTGGCTGCTCACTGCCAAATCTTCAATGGCTGCTGCCACGGCATTTACTGCCTCTGGGGTGCTATTGGAAACAAAGCTGCATCTCCAGTTTTTACTGGGTTTAGCAAATCCTCAGCGAGTCTGTTCTCCTATATCTGATCTGGCTGGGTTCAGTCTGGGACATTCTTTCTATATGGAGAAAAGAGACAAGCTAAGAAGCAAGGTCTAGGCCTCAGATTAAGGAACAGTTGATCCCACGAGGACGTTCTAGTTCTCTGCTGGCTGAGGTTTGTGCTAGAGGACACCAGGGCACGTTATTCTTGGAGTGTGTTGAAAGCAATGACGAGGCCTTGGGTCTACCTCTGGCAGAGTTAATTAACGAGCCATTTGCTTTGTGGTTACTCCCAGCTGCCTCTTCTACCGTGAATCATGGAGCTGGCTGAAAGGCTTTTTCTACACAGGTGGTTCTACTGTTTAGCCAGACGTCATCAATTGCTGCAGGCAGCGTATTCAGTTCTTCCCTGCACACATGTGGTGCAGCATAGCTGACATAGGTGGGCAGCGCTGCCGGCACTGCTTGAATTCTGATCGTCACTGTCAGAGTTACGGTTGGTGCTGCAGGTCCTTCCTACCATGTGGCAAAGTGCCTCTGGCCAACTCCTCCTCTGTTGCAAAAGAAAAAGGAATGTTTAGCTCATGCTACTGATTTTTGGCAAAAATACTGTTCTAGAGTTGTAATGCTGTACTGGGACTGAGGGGGAACCAGTTGGATACCACCAGTAGTGATGTGTGGGATCGTCCTGACTCTGCCTGTGGCTTGCAGGTGTGGAAGAAGAAGCTGTCTGCAGCAGTGGAGACAGGAGACGCCTCTGAAGTGAAACGCTGCAAGAACATGGAAATCCTGTATGACTCCTTGCAGCTGGCCCACAAGTGCATCCTCAACTCTTTCTATGGCTATGTCATGCGGAAAGGGTGAGTCTCCCCCCTGGGCGGTGCTGGGGCTCCCTGGAGAGTACCTTTGGCAACCCAGATTGTCCTAGGGAGGCTGTCACTTGCTTCACCTGCTTCTGAAGTACCAGGATGAAGGTGGGTGCTGCCTGTAACACTCCTCTTCTACCCATGACTTCTCATCCTGGAGACTCCTGCCAGACATTAAGTATTGGGCATAAGTGATGGGAATCTTAGTGAGTTTCCAGCTTTTCTGAAGCATCATAACTAGGGCAAGGAGAACAATCTATTGAGGGCCAGTGTTGATATGTTTCTTGCCCTTCTTCCTCTGGAGGTCCTCCTGTCCTTTCCATAGCTGGGTTTGGGAGGGAGTACTTCATGCTCTTCACTTTGACTCCTCTGCTCACAGAGCTCGCTGGTACTCCATGGAAATGGCTGGCATTGTCTGCTTCACGGGAGCGAATATCATCACACAGGCCAGGGAACTGATCGAGCAGATTGGGTGAGCATGTGCTGAGCTGGGGAAGAAGGGTCCATCTACATCTGGGACAGATGTGAGAGCATGCTAAACAGCTGAGCTTTCAGTAGTTAATGTTGAAGATTCAGATTTCTAATGCTGTTGTGGTTATTCTGTTATATTGTGAGGGTTTGCTTTGCAGAAGGGACCGGAGGGCGGATTCAACTGGCTGCCTCTGCCTTTATGGGGGACACAGCTGATCCTCATCTATCATGCACTCTCCTCCTTACAGTGACCTTCCTTCCTTCCTTCCTTAGGAGACCTCTGGAACTGGATACCGATGGGATTTGGTGTGTCCTCCCCAACAGCTTTCCAGAGAACTTTGTCATCAAGTCAATCAATGCCAAGAAGCCGAAGGTGACAATCTCCTACCCAGGTGCCATGCTGAACATCCTGGTGAAGGTGAGCTTTGCACCCATCCAGGCCAGCTCTGCAGTCTGGAAAGAAAGAGGTGGAGGACTGACAAGAGAGGAAGGCCTCTCTTCCATCTCTGCTCCCCGTGTAGTGAGCGGGACGTTGGGGCTGATGGCCCTGCTTGCTGCACAGCTGTTCTCTGCCCCAGAGAGCATCTGAGCAGAGGGAGAGGCTCTGATATCCCTGCAGCAGAGAAGGTGGTGTGTAAGAGGCCAGGGTTGGTGCATGCTCACCTGTGCAGGCTGGGTGTCCAGACTAGAGCAAGGTCCAAACTAATCCTCTGCTTGCTCCTGCTTCTGTAAGACAAAAGAATATAATTTTAGGGTCCAAAGCGTTTTTTCTTCTCAACAGGCATGTGTCAGACTTTTTGATTTTTGAGGCCTAAATTGTGCTGTAGCTTTCAGAGGGGTGCTCAGTGATCCCTTTGGGCAGGGTGTGCCTGAGGGGCATTGCCTGGTGTAACCAACCTGGCTGTTGAGTGAAGCTGTTCTTCTGGGGCTGTGCCTGTAGGAAGGCTTCACAAATGATCAGTACCAGGAACTGCAGGACCCAGCCTCTCTGACCTACGTCACACGCTCAGAGAACAGCATCTTTTTTGAAGTGGATGGACCATACCTGGCCATGATCCTCCCAGCTTCCAAGGAGGAGGGCAAGAAGCTGAAGAAAAGGTGAGATGTCAAAGCTTGAAATACTATCACTTCCTCTGGGTAACAGATTGAGGGTCTCTTCCCCTTCGTGCATGTGGGGCACGTTGGTCCTTGCCCCCAGAGCTTGCAGCACAATTGATTCACTGGCTTTAAATGTCAAGTTCCTTACATCAGATCATCTTTGAATCCAGCTGTGCACTTGCCTCCAGTGCCATACTATGGCAATAAATTTTAGAATATAACAGCAAAACAACATTTCTCCAACTTGGTGACCAGACATTATCTCCCTGTTTGGCTCTGAGGTGTGCAGGAGAACTTTGACTTTCCTTCTGAGGACTTAGAATACTGCTTATATTCAACCAAATCTGTTTAAACTCACCAGTTCCTGCCTTCCCATCTCTCAGGAGTTCACAGACCTCCAGTAATGCTTCTTCTAGATATGTCCCCTTCCCTCCATCTGGAAGAAGGAACAGGTCCTGCCATTACTGTCACATTATTGGATAGTTGTACTCAAACTTCACTGATTTCTCTGTAGCCTCCTAAATAGGAATGCGAGCTACAGCAGTAGCAACCACTAGCTAGAGGGGTGCCCACAGACCTGGGTCCGGCTCCAAGAAATGCTGTCACTGCCCTCCAGTACCCTCTGTCCTTACAGCTCTATGCTTCTTTGTGCTTAATGCCCCATTAGATGAGCTCCAGCATCCACTGTCTCCTGTCAGTGCCTTTCTGCAAGCAGTGAGTCCTTGCCACAGGACTCGAGGTGATGCCAAGCACTTAGTGGGCTCTGCTCACAGGACTCTTTTCTCAGGGCTTCTTGGTTTCTTGTAGTTTGGGGATGTTAGCAAGTTCATTTATTTCTTGGTCACTCTCTAAACAAAACAGCCTGGAGGTGGCTGGCAGGCACCATCGGTGGTGGAGGAAGAGAATGCTGTGCCCACAGGAACGTGCTCGGGTGAGAGAAGGGCTTGCCAAGTGATGTAGGTTTGAGTATCTCCTCTCTTCTCTTAGCTGATGTTCCCATAAGGTTTTTCTTGAGACATACAAATAATTGGCAGGGCTGTGGAATGAAAAAAAATACAAGAGAAAAGGAGAGAGGGAGGAGTGTTCCTATAGTCATGTCATGGCTACATTCAGTTTCCTCTGAATCCCTTTGCCAGCATCTGAGCTGACAAAGTTTCCTTCTTCTCTCTAAACCTCTTCCTAATATCTTCCTCCATTTCCCCACCCGGCTCTCACCTCCCAACCTTGTGATCATTCTCCCAATCGGTACGGATGAGCCAGGGCACAAGCTGACGTGCTTTTGCAGACCAAGTTGAACTGGTTCGTAGAGCAGCTGTAGATAATTCTGAGATCATCCTAGTGCCGAGCACTGTGGCTCTGTTGAATGTGCCGGATGGCGGCATGGTGGCACAGGGAGAAGCACCCTGGCACCAGTGGGATCCTGGAGGACATGTCCCTTGGCGCAGGCCAGGTTTTGCCCACACCGTGTCTCTTAGGTATGCGGTATTCAATGAGGACGGGTCCCTGGCTGAGCTGAAAGGATTTGAGGTGAAGCGCCGGGGAGAGCTTCAGCTGGTGAAGATATTCCAGTCTTCTGTATTTGAAGCCTTTCTGAAAGGCAGCACCCTGGAGGAGGTCTACGCTTCTGTGGCCAAGGTGGCCGATTACTGGCTGGATGTGCTCTATAGCAAGGTAAGCACAGCTCAGCACATCTGTGCTCCCAAGGTGGAGCTGGAGAAGTGTCAGAGCTGATCAGGCACTGTGGGGAGGGTGGACTTCGCTTGCACAGGGTGGGCGGTCCCCTGTGCCTCTGATGGTCACTTCCATCATATTTCTGCTGCTCTGGTCCAAAAGGGCTGCTGTTCAGTGTCTTTTACTGCAAAGGCTCTTCATTCAGCTGTAACTGTGGGTCAGTGGTGTCCTTTTCCAGTCATCTCCTTCATGGAACTGGTCTGGTGGCCCTCATTCCCCAAGGATGTTGGCTAAGGGCATTCACTGAGGCAGAGAATGAGAGAGCCACTTGCCTGCAGAGTGTTTTATGAGGAGCACAAAGACATCGGCTATACAATAACTGGAGAGAACAGAGAAAATGCAAGAAACTGATGGGTGAGAGGGACCAAGAGCCTGGCTGGGTCCTTCCATTTTGCAGTGACCTTGTACAAGTTCTTGGTGAGACCAACTACTTTGTGCGCACAACACAAAGCAGTGCTGCCACAGCCCAGCTGTCCTGGGTTCAGCTGGGATAGGGTTAATTTTCACAGGAACCTGGGAGGGGGCACAGCCAGGATAGCTGACCTGAGCTAGCCAAGGAGCTATTCCATACCATGTGACATCATGCTCAGTATATAAATGGGGAGCGGGATGGGGGGAGCTCTCAGCACTTGGTGGGGGAAGTGGTGAAGCGTCGGGTTCCGGGTGGTGAGCAGTTGCACTGTGCATCACTCGTTTTGTATATTCTATTATTAGTACCATTGTTGTTGTTGTAAATTCTCTCCTTGTGTTGTCCCAGTAAACTGTCCTTATCTCAACCCACGAGGTTTCGGTTTTTTTGCCTTTTTCTCCTTATTGATTCCCCTCCCCATCCTACCAGAGGGGGGCAGGAAGAGTGAGCGAGCGACCGTGTGGTGCTTTGTTACTGGCTGAGCTGAAACCAAAACCACGACATCAGCCATGGCATAAACCGATGCAAGCCTCAAACCCACACTCTCTCTTCAATAGGTCATGTTGGCAGCTGCAACAGGGAGCCATTTCCAGGCTCCCTGTAAAACGCCATACTGACTGGGTGTAGGCACTCCCCATACCTGGCAGCAGTAAGGCTTGATCATTATGTTCTTGCTAGCTTTGGAATTTTTTCTTCCCTTTCAGGCTGCCAACATGCCTGATTCGGAGCTGTTTGAGCTGATCTCAGAGAACCGGTCCATGTCACGCAAGCTGGAGGACTATGGGGAGCAGAAGTCCACCTCCATCAGCACTGCCAAGCGCCTGGCAGAGTTCCTGGGGGACCAGATGGTGAAGGATGCAGGGCTGAGCTGCCGGTTCATCATTTCGAAGAAACCAGAAGGGTCTCCAGTCACCGAGAGGTAACATCATCTTGAGGGGCCAGGGCTTTTGGCAGTGTGGGGGCAACCAAGAGGGGAAGGGCAGGGTAGCAGGAGGTGAGCAAGCTGGTGTGGTGTGGCTAAGCAATCACCTGTCTGCTGGCTCAGACCGTGAGCAAGACTAATGACGGATAACACCGTACAACTGCTGCGCGGTGGCCTTGCAGGGGTGGGAGGAGAAGCAGACTGGGAGAGGGGATCGTATGCTGCCAGGACCTTGCTTCGGGTGGGTAATAAGTGCTTCCCTGCCTTCCCCAGGGCCATCCCCCTCGCCATCTTCCAAGCCGAGCCCAGCGTCCGCAAACACTACCTCCGAAAATGGCTGAAGAGTCCCTCGTTGCAGGACTTCAATATCCGTGCAGTGAGTGGGGCATCCCTGCGGATTGCCCCGGATCCGGGATGAGGGCTCATCCCTTCGGAAGTGCAACCTGGGCAGTGGCTACTTGCACTCGCAAAGCGGGGTGCTAGGGGTGGGGGTCCCAGGGTAATGATTGATCCTGCGTCTAGTAGCCTTCTGCTCAGCTTTCTTTGCTACCCGCTGCTCTGACCTCTTCACAGATCCTGGACTGGGACTACTACATTGAGAGACTGGGCAGCACCATTCAGAAAATCATCACCATTCCTGCAGCCCTGCAGCAGGTATGAGGTGAGGGGGTGGGGGAGGGGGGGTGGGGAGGAGGAGGAGGAGTCGAGGGACTTGGTGTGATTTGGATATGCTCTCCAGGTAAAGAACCCAGTGCCGCGGGTCCGGCACCCAGACTGGCTCCACAAGAAACTCCTGGAGAAGAATGATATGTATAAACAGAAAAAAATCAATGAGCTCTTCACTTTGGAAGGCAAGAGACAGGTAAAGAGGGTGAGGGAAGGGTGCCGGCTGTGCCGGTAGGGCTCTTCTCCTGCAACCCACATCATCCTGCTGCCCTTGCCTCCTCAGGTCCTCGCCAACCAGCACCCGGAGGGGACACCCAGCTCACAGGTTGGTGACATAGAGGACTTCGGGGCTGCCAAGACCCTTCAGCCACTGGTTCCCATTGCAAATAAGCGGAAGCGAGTCCCTGCAGCCGAGGAGAGCCAACAGATGTCCCAGTACCTGGAGCTATCCCAGTCCTGGCGAGAGATCCTGGGTCCACCTCCGCCCCTGGGCACCACCAAGGTAGGTGAAGCAGACTGGGCAGGAGATGCCCTAGCACTGTGCTCATCCACCCAAGCAGCTTGGGTGCTGTCAGGAGTGAGCAGTGGGTCTCCTGAAACCCTCTGCACACCCATGGCTCAGGGCTACAAGGAGAAATATAACCAGGAGATGGAGCAATATAACCGGGGGGGTCATAGTGGCTTCACAGCTGGGGCAGGACCACAATGTGGGGCTGGGGGATGGAGGGCTCAGCTGTATGACGTGGCGTTGCAGGGCTGGGAAGCCTGTGCTGGTTTCTAGCTCAACTCACACGTGCCGTCACCCCACTCAGGAAGAGTGGCTGGTCTGGCTGCGCTACCACCAGAAGAAGTGGGAGCTGCAGGCTCGGCAGCGGCGGGAGCGGCGGAAGAGGCAGCGTCTGGAGGATGGCAGGGTGACAGCAGGTGGAGGAGTGGTTCGCGATGCCCTCTCTAAAGGGCTGAGCAGCTACCTGCGCAGGACAGCGCGCAGCATCCTAGACTTGCCCTGGCAGATCGTGCAGGTACTGGAGAGGGGATCTGCCACAGAGGGCAGCCTGGGGCATAAGCCTTGCATCTACGCTATCTGTGGTCAAATGGTGAAGACTGCTGACCCCAAGGCCACTCTGTTGTTAACCCTGGGGAGGCCAGTTGGGGCTGCAAAGCCTCAGGCTTGCACACATCTATATGGAAACAGGAGCCCGTGAGGTCCTTGGTGGTGAATCTGGGACATGCATGTAGATCTGCCAGTGGGGCAGCTCCAGTTCAGCCCATGGGTAGCACTGTACAGTAGTCACAGAACCACAAAAAAACTAGTTGAGGTTGGAGGCAGCTCTGGCGTCCATCTGGTCCAACCCCCTGCTCAAGCAGGGCCACCCAGAGCCAGTTGCCCAGGACAGTGTCCAGATGGCTTTTGAGTATGTCTAAGGATGGAGACTCCACAACTTCCCTGGGCAACCCGTGCCAGGGCTCGGTCACCCTCACAGGGAAAAAGTGTTTCCTGACATGCAGAGGGAACCTCCTGTGTTCCAGTTTGTGCACATGTCCTTCAGTCCTGCCACTGGGCGCCACTGGGAAGAGCCAGGCTTTTCATCCTTTTTGCACTTCAGATATTTATATACATTAATGAGATCCCCCCTGAGCTTCCTCTGCTCCAGGCTGGATAGTCCTAGCTCTCCCAGCCTTTCCTCATGAAAAATGCTCTGGTCCCTTCTTCATCCTTGTGGCCCTTCACTGGATTCTCTCCAGTATATCCATGTCTCTTCTGTACTGGGGAGCCCAGCTCTGGGCACCATGTGCCTGTGATGGACACAGGATTCCTTCCAGTGATGCCTGGAAGCAGCCAATGTACAAATGCAGAGGCGTGGTTGTGCCATCCAGGCGTTTTCACAAATCCTCATTATGCATGGCCATCTTAGCCCAGGCCCTTGTCACCCACTTCATCTTCCAGAAAGGCTTTCAGAGCTGCAGGCAGCCCTTGTGCATGCATGAGCTTGAGGTGGGATGGCTGGTCCAGGACATCAGAGTGACTTGGCTGACATCAAGGGTCAGCTTGAGTTGGTTGGCCAGCCTTAGCCAGAGAGTTTTCTCCATGGTGCCCTGGGACAGTAGCAGGACATGGGGACTCCAGTGCTGAGAGCGATGACTCTTTAAGCACCCTGCTCCCTTTGTGGCCACTAACTGGCCATATAGATCCACAAAGTGCTCTGCAGCTTAGGTGTGAGCACTGATAACATGTTGGATCTCCCTGCTAATGCTAACTTTGTATGCCCATGTTCTGCAGATCGCTGAGACCAGCCAGCCTGGGCTGTTCAGGCTGTGGGCGGTGATTGGGAGTGACCTGCATTGCATCAGGCTGAGCATCCCCCGGGTCTTCTATGTCAACCAGCGCGTCTCTAAGCCAGAGGAGGGAGCAGCCTACAGGAAGGTGAGGAACTGCCCCTTCTGGAAGAAGCAGCCGCTTGGGTTGAGATAGGGCACTTCACCTCCACCGCAAGCAGATATTACAAGCATCTGCCTTGCAGGGCCTCACTCTCCCACTCCATGGATGTACCTCATGCAGTCTCCGGTCCCTCTGCTAATCCCAGCCTGCCCAGAAAGCAGGTTCTCTGTTATGGGAATTTGTAATGTGCATGAGCATAAACCACTGATTTCTTTAGGAGAGGGGAGCACCAGGAGCTGGGCTGGCTCAGACCCCAGCTCCCAGCAGCGGTGCTATGTGGTGTGACGTGGCTTGCTAAGTGTGTCCCTTGCCTCGGCAGGTGAACAGGATCCTGCCCCGCTCAAACTTAGTTTACAATCTGTATGAATACTCTGTCCCTGAAGACATGTACCAAGAGCACATCAATGAAATCAATGCAGACCTCTCTGCTCCGGACATCGAGGGAGTGTATGAGACACAGGTAACTTCTCTAGGTCCTTGTTTTTAAGGATTGCTGCATGGTAGCTCGTTAGTCTGAGTGCCAGGGGCACAGGAGGACGCCTGGCACTGAAAAATTCAACAACTTGGTGAGACACCAAAAATCAAAGACCCTGTGCAGCAGAGTACTGGGGAATATACCTGTGTTCATATGGGCAGAGAGACTGAGTATCAGCACATGGTTTAAGGCATGTCAGGGAAAGGGGGTTCAGTTTATTTGAAGTTAGGAAACTTTGGGGAAAGAAGGCATTTGAGCAGAAAGGGTGATCTTCCTCTGAACCAAACCAGAACCAGACCTGCTGGTGTTTGAACCAGAAACAGTAAGGTGTATCTAGAGTAAAGATGGGGGAAAACCTAACACATGTGGAGTTGTATATAGGCCTGGGTGCCTTGTCCTCTAAAATGAGGTTATAAAAGCTTTAGAAAGAAGAATAGGATACAGCTTGAAAGTTTGGGAAACGAAGTTCAGTACAAAGCAATCAAGCCAAAATTAAATTTACCAGTGCTATTAATGCTGAAAGCCTGAAAATGAAGATGGGAAACTGGGATGCCTGCTTCTAATGAGGACACTGGTTTGTTCAGCAGCTCAAGACCTGGTGACAGGATTTTAATCAAGAAGACATTGTAGTTTCAGGACCTGACCTATACAGAAGTGGCATAGTAGGTTGTACCATTGTAAGAGTGGAGCTGTATGTTAAAGAAAACATGAAGGCAAGTGCTACGAAAATGCAATGTAGAATTATTATGGATCAAAAGTCTTTGCCTAAGTAGGACAAACTTGGTGTGAGCAGTGGTGCCATTAGCTACAAAATGCTTTGTGAGATGCAAGAAGCTGCAAGGGCAAAAACAGCATCACAAAGCTGGGAAACTTCAGCTACTGAAGTTATTGGTGTAGCCTGGAAAGTGTTACAGTGGGGCATGATGAAAGAAACCATTTTTAGTCACCTTAAATTTCTGCTTTTAGAAAATTTGGAGAAAGGTCCCACAAGGCAAGGCACAACTCTTAGTTTAATAAGCAGCACACAAAACTTACTTCAAATTACTCTGCCAAAGTGACTAGCATGTACACAAATTCATCCTATCTGTAGATCTTCCGGTAGCAAACCTGAGTCCTCTCCACTACCATGGTGTTTAATAAGTGGGACTAGGTAAAGTCAAGAAGCAGCTAGCTAAGAGGAAATTAAAATTAGCAACTGAAGTAAAACAAGGGGCATGGAGATGTTTTAAAGATATAAAAGGAAGCGAGATGATCAAGGGGTTGCAGCATTTGCCATGCAAGGGGAGGCTGAGCAAGATGGAACTCTTCAGCCTGGAAGAGAAGAGGTTCAGGGGACCTTCTTGATGGGAAGAGTAAAGGAGAGGAGCCAGGCTTTTCTCAGTGGTGCCCAGGGAGAGAACGGGAGGCAGCGGGCACAAAATGGAACATGGGAAATTCTGGGTATACATCAGAAAAAACTTCTCCTGCAAGGGTGGTCAAGCAGGTGGCCCAGAGGGTTGTAGAGTTTCCGTCCTCAGAGATACAGAGAACCCAGCTGGACACAGTCCTGGGCAAGGAAAGATCTGTCTTGATATTTAGATATCTGCAGTGCAGTTCTGAGCACAGCCTCCAAAAAATGCAGCGGGACTAACACAGGAGAATGACGAGGAGGATGTGAGGGAGGGAATGGCTTCCTTGCAGTGATGGGACTTAGGGACATGGGAATGCTTTGGCTTGCTAAAGAGATCTGAAAATGGGACATACTAGGGGTCTGTAAAATCAAAACTGGCATGGGGGAAGCGTGATTAGGCAAGGAATGTTTATTGCTTCTCACTGTTTTGGGACTAGGTCCCACAGTAAGTCAATCAGGAGGAGTCTTCTGCAGCAGTGGAGTTGACAGCTGTAGGGTTAATAAAACAGGGCAACTAAGTGGTGGTCTCCCAGTGTGCCAATTACCTGGTAGTTCAGATGAAGCCTTTGTCCCGAGGGAGTGCCAAACCACAAGTTGCAGAGCTGCGGGATTGCCCAGATATCGCTCCACACGTCCTCCAAAGTACCTGCTGCTGCCCTTGATGGTGGGATCTGGGGCTAGATAGGAACACATGTGAAGCAAGATACCAGTTCTGTATCTCCAGCACCGGCAAGGGTGATAATACCAAACTCATGCGGCAGGCACCTCAGGTATGTCCTACCTGTGGTTTTTAAGCTGGGTTGTTCTAGGTCAGAAACCCCCGAGAGAAGCTTAGTAGCAGAACGTTGTTCCACCACATTTCTCCCCATCATTACAGGTGCCACTCCTTCTCCGTGCCCTGATCCACCTAGGCTGCGTATGCATGGTCAGCAGGCAGCTCGTCAGGCACCTGGCGGGGCGAGAGGCTGAAACCTTTGACATTGAGCACCTGGAGATGCGCTCGCTGGCCCAGTTCACTTACCTGGAGCCAGGTGAGGCACCCTAGGAGAGGGGCTCATGGGGTGCCCGGGACCTGGCACCTGTGAGTACCACTGATGCTCTGTGCTCTTGTGTCCCTAGGAAGTATTCGCCACATCTACCTTTACCACAGCTCTCAGGGCAGTAAGGCACTTTTGGGCCTCTTCATCCCCTCACAGCGCAAAGCTGCTGTCTTTGTGCTGGACAAGGTAAGGTGGGACTTTGGAGGCTGAGGGGTTGGGAGTACTGGTGCATGAAAACCTGGACCTGGCCAGCAGGTCGAAGGAGGGGATTCGGCCCCTCTACTCTGCTCTTGTGAGACCGCCCACCTGGCATACTGCATCCAGCTTTGGATCCTCAGCAAAAGAAAGAGATGGACCTGGTGGAGCGGGTCCAGAGGAGGGCCACAAAAATGATCAGAGGGAGGAGCACCTCTCCTGCGAGGAAAGGCTGAGAGAGTTGGGGTTGTTTATCCTGGAGAAGAGAAGGCTCCAGGGAGACCTTACTGCAGCCTTTCAGTACTTAAAGGGGGCTTATATGAAAGACGGGGATGGATTTTTCTGCAACGCCTGTAGTGATAGGACAAGAGGGAATGGTTTTACACTAAAAGAGGGTAGATTTAGGCTAGCTATAAGGAAGACGTTTTTTACAATGAGGGTGGTGAGACACTGGCACAGGCTGCCCAGAGAGGTGGTAGATGCCCTATCCCTGGAAGTGTTCAAGGTCAGGTTGAACAGGGATTTGGGCAACCCAATCTGGTGAAAGATGTCCCTGCTTATTGCAGGGGGGTTTGGACGAGATGACCTTTAAAGGTCCCTTCCAACCCAAACCATTCTATGATTCTATGATGGCAGTCAGGCAGCAGGAGGTTTCTCTGTGCATCGCGCATCCCTTCCACATTTTGGCAGGGCTTGGTGGAAGGTGTCTCATGATGCGTGAAAGGGAGAGCCCTCCTGGACTGCGTAGCCCGGGTTGCCTCTCCCCCCCAGCTCCAACCCGGTCCCCCTTGGGTGCAGGTACGCAGCAACCAGATGCCGAATCTCACCACCCTCTTCTCGGTGGAGCGCAACGCGCTGCTGGAAAAGGCTAGCGAAGAGCTGCTGCCCCCAGACAAGCACACCTTCGAAGTGCGCGCTGAGACTGACCCCAAGGCTGTCCACAGAGCCATCCAGCGGCTGCTGCTGGGCTACAAGGTGAGATGAAGGTGCAAGAAGGTCCCCATGGGACCTTATGCATGCAGGCACGTGGAGAGGAGAGGATGCTGTGGAAGGCACTGGTCCACCAGTTCCAACAGCACCTGCACATAGCTGCTGGCCCAAAGGTCAAGGGTAGAAGTGGGTGTTGCCCAAGGACTCTGTCCTGCTTGGGGTGGCTTGCCTAGGGCAGTGCCAGCAGTGAAGCCACCTCAGTGTGTCTCCCCATCTCTGCGCTCAGCTGGAGAGCGGCTTGCATGGAGGTAGGTGCTTCAGGAGTGCTGGCGTGTGCTGTCCCTACAGTGGGGACCTGCTGCAGGGATGGGGTGTCTGGCACTGCCAGTTTCCAGCTGAGTGGAGGTGCTTGCTGGAGAGGTGCACCAGGATGTGTCTTCCCCTCCTTTGTGCAGGACGAGCGCCGGGGCCCCACGCTGGTTGCTGTGCAGTCTAACTGGGACCTGAAACGGCTGGCGAGCAGGATCCCCATCATTGAGGAGTTCCCCTTGGTCCCCATCCGGCTGGTAGATGACATCAGCTACTCAGTCCTGGACTGGCAGCGCCATGCCGCCCGCCGCATGATCCGCCACTATCTCAACCTGGACACCTGCCTCTCCCAGGCTTTTGAGATGAGCAGGTGCCTGGGTCAGCCACATTCCCCTGGGGCTGCCATGCCCTTGATGGGACCACAGGAGGCTGCCTCGTCCGTTGAGGGGACAGGCAGGGGTCCCTGTCTTCTCTGTGGCTGTGCTTGCCCCATGACCGTTCACCTCTCTGCGCCCCAGGTACTACCACATCCCCATTGGGAACCTCCCTGATGACATCTCTACCTTCGGTTCTGACCTGTTCTTCTCGCGCCACCTCCATCGTCACAACCACTTGCTGTGGCTTTCGCCCACGGCCCGCCCAGACCTGGGGGGTAAGGAGGCTGATGACAACCGCCTAGTTATGGAGTTTGATGAGAGAGCCTCCGTGGAGATAAATAACCCTGGCTGCTACTCCACAGGTGAGGAGGGAGTAGGGTGGTAGCACTGAGAGGGGGCAGAGCTGGATCCTGTTCTGCAAGCCCTGTAGAGGGATGGATGCGGTCTCCAAAGAATCTCTGTGTTGACAGTAGTCACCAGCAACTTTGGTGTTTCAGCAGCGATCTGGGCAAGGTGCATGCTAGGGGCATGTCCTGGGGCAGGGAGGTCCCACCTGCAACATGTGCAGGCATCCAAATGCAGTCTGTCCCCATTCATGGCCACTGACAGCAGCGCTCAGAAGACCACCTGCGATGTGTCAGGCCAAGGACAGACTAGCTCAACTGGTCATCCCTGCTGACCCAAGGACAGGTCTTTCTCAGATGCAGAAGCAGCTGGAGTGGTAGTCAGTTCTTTTGAGCGCCTCTGGTGCAGCTTCCAGAAAAAAATGGTGGTTCCCAGCGGGTTAGTAGGTCCAAGTCTTGCTGGAAGACAAGTGCCGGTCAAGACAGTCATGCCTGTGAAAGCATCTCCCCACTTGGTATGGCAACACCTATAGATCACCCTTACAACTGTGAAAAGCACTTATGGCAGAGGGGCAGGGAGGGTGTCTTTGTCAGTCCTTTGCCCTGCCTGCCTGCTGAGAGGTTGTGTTTGCTGTTAGTGTGTCTGGAGCTGGACATCCAGAGCCTGGCTGTAAACACAGTGTTGCAGTCCCACCACATAAATGACATGGAAGGAGGCTCCAGCATGAGCATCAGCTTTGACGTGATTCAGCAGGCATCCCTAGAAGACATGGTGACAGGAAACCAAGCTGCCAACATCCCAGCCAGCTATGACGAAACTGCCCTCTGCTCCAACACTTTCAGGTATGGCTCTAGGAACCAGCAGGAGGTGGAGCATCTGGTCTCCAGCCTCTCATTCCCTCCTGGCTTTAGCCTTTCCCAGATTTGTGCCAGCAATGGGGCTTGTGGGGTGCTCTAAACATAAATTCAGGTCTCGAGGGCAGAGCAGGCATCTTCTCCAACAGACTTTTGAAGATCCTGGGCTCAGAACTGCCTGGTGGCTTAGCCAGCAGGTGTACGGTAATGTTGGTGAAGACTTTGCCCTTTCCTGTTTCTCCTTTTTTCGTGCTCCACCAGGTTATAGAGGCACATATTTACCCTGTGGCTTATGTGCCATGGGCTCACAAGTCTGCTCTGGCAGAGGTCCCACTCTGAATCCTTCAGCATATCTGAAAACATGTCCCTGTCTGGAAGGAGGAAGGGGTCACTTGTGGCTGGTGGGGTGATGCTGGTCTCTGCTCCCTGGCAGGATCCTGAAGAGCATGGTGGTGAGCTGGGTGAAGGAGATCACACAGTATCACAACGTCTATGCAGACAACCAGGTCATTCACTTTTATCGCTGGCTCCGCTCTCCTTCATCCCTGCTCTATGACCCGGCACTGCATCGCACACTCCACAACATGATGAAGAAGCTTTTCCTGCAGTAAGTGAGACCTGGAGCATGCCAGGCTGGTGAAGGGGGAAGGGACAGGCGTGGCATTAGTGACCAGGACACTGTTGGCACCCACAGTCACTCTTCTCTGCCACAGCCTCCAGAGAGGTGGGCAGTAGGTTGGACCTCTCATACTGCTTGGGTGAGCTCCCTTGCATGGCATCGCCAACATGCTTGACTCCTGACTGTGCTGGATCAGCATGGCCTCCACACGTTGCATCTGCTCCTCGGCTTTGCCTTCCTGCTTGCTGACTCCTGCTCTTGTGCCCTGCCTGCAGGCTGGTGGCTGAGTTCAAGCGTTTGGGCTCCTCGGTGGTTTACGCCAACTTCAACCGGATTATTCTGTGCACCAAGAAGCGGCGCATCGAGGACGCCATCAGCTACATGGAGTACATCATCAACAGGTGGGGTGCGCTTGCCAAGCTGGGCCTGGAGATGAGGCTCCCAGGAGATGGAGCTGAGGCAGGGCTTGGGGCCAGGAGGGAGGATGCTGGGTTTTTTTGCCTTTTGATGAGCCTCAGCACTGAATTTTTTTTTTTTTTTTTTTTTGGCAAAGCTGCTGGAGGGACAAGGCTTCCCAGTTCTCTTGGTGTCATGCCTGGAGTAGGGACCTGTCCCTTAGCTGTCCTCTATAGGTAATATTCCAAGAATATTCATAGGATTCAATCCAGAAGAGACCTTTAGGAGAACTTGAGGTGCCCAGCACCTCATCCCCTGGCTGGCTGTCAGCATCCCAGCCATTGTACAGGCACCTCGACACAAGCATAGGGAGCCACGACTCCTGGAGCATGGCTTCCCCTGGTGTCCCCACCAGTGGTTGTATGGGAGAGGAGTACCCCCTCTCTCCTTGCCAGCATCACCTCCTCCCCACAGTGCCCCACAGAGAAGGCTCTGAACTAGGGACGATGCCGATGCTGGGGGTGACTGCAGTCTCTTCCCTCCAGCATCCACTCCAAGGAGATCTTCCACTCTCTGACCATCTCCTTCTCGCGCTGCTGGGAGTTCCTGCTCTGGATGGATCCAGCAAATTATGGAGGTATCAAGGGAAAAGTGGATTCTCGCGTCCACTATGGGGAGGTAAGAGACAGGAAGCGCTCGGTCCCCCAGGAGCAGGGTGCTGGGGGTTGAGCCAAGCGGGGAGGCGTTGGCTGGGCATGAGGAACCGCTGTGATATCGCTGCCTCCTCCAGAAGGACACCAGCAAGAGGCAAGTGTTGGAGGAGGAGGACAGTGAGGAAGAGGAGGAGGAGGTGGTGGGAGAAGAAGAGCAGGAAGATGGGGAGCCGAACGTGGAGGAGCTGCTGGAGAACAGCTGGAACATCGCACAGTTCCTGCCCCAGGCCGCCTCCTGCCAGAGCTACTTCCTGATGATTGTGTCAGGTGAGCTGTCCCAGGGAGCAGACGAGGTCCCTTGTGCCTCCCTGGTGCCAGGCAGAGCCTGGAGTGGGGCAGCCACTGGCACGGGCTGGAGCTGGAGCCTTGCCTGTGTTTCCCCAGCCTACATTGTGGCCGTGTACCACAGCATGAAGGAGGAGCTGCGGCGCAACGCCCCCGGGAGCACGCCTGTCAAGAGAAGGAGCACCAGCCAGGTGTCCCAGGAGGCACTGGGGGAGATGGGGGCCATGCCCGGTGAGTACCAAGCCACGGGGCAGCCCTGGTGCAGTTGGAGAGCCACCCACCTTGCTGTCCCCATATGCCACCGTACAGTTCAAGTGCTCTCTGCTCCATCTCTGTAGGCATGATCACCTTCTCGCAGGATTATGTGGCCAATGAGCTCACCCAGAGCTTCTTCACCATTACCCAAAAGATCCAGAAGAAGATGGCTGGTTCTCATAATGCCACTGAACCTTCAGACATGTTCCCGGTGCTACCTGGCTCCTACTTGCCACTCAACAACCCGGCTCTGGAGTTTATCAAATATGTTTGCAAGGTCAGCAGGGTGGGCCAGGCACCTTTTCTGAAGTTTTGCAATCAGGGCTCAAATTCTGGTCCTTGTTCATGGCTCAGATTTGCTGCAGCTTTCCTCCAGGAGTGATCTACAACCAGTTTATCTTGCCTTGCATCCATATGAGGTCACAAGGATATAAGCTGTCCTAGTGAGGACACTCTTCTCTGGTAGTAGGCTCACCTGGCTGTTATTCTTGTAGGTCCTCTCCCTGGATGCCAACATAACCAACCAGGTGAACAAACTGCGCCGGGACCTACTGCGCCTCATCGAGGTGGGCGAATTCTCAGAAGCAGCCCAGTTTCAGGACCCTTGCCGCTCCTACATGCTCCCTGAAGTCATCTGCAGGAACTGCAACTTCTGCAGGGACCTGGACCTGTGCAAGGACCCTGCCCTCTCCCAGGTGCAGCCTATTTCCTGGGGACACTAGAGGCCCCAGCATGGCAATGCTGGAGGCCAGTCAATCACATTACCCATCATCTCTCTCAGCCCCTTTGCTTTACAGCTCTGCTTGCTGCTGGTGATCAACCTCACCTACAGGCTGTTTTCTGTTCACCTCCTTTTCTAGATGCTTGTGACCGCTCTGAGCATCCCCTGGCTTTGGCTGATGTAACTGGTTTCTGGAGAAGACAGAGCACCATCCCAGTGCTTGGGACTCTTGGTGCTCACCTTCCTCCTCTTTGCCCCTAGGATGGGTCAGTGCTGCCCAGCTGGGTCTGCTCCAACTGCCAGGCACAATATGACTCCAATGTCATCGAAACAGCACTGGTGGAAGCCCTGCAGAAGAAGCTGATGGCCTTTGTGCTGCAGGACCTGGTAGGTGTGGGGCTTTCCCGTTCTGTCCGTCCCCCTGGCAGGCTGAGGCTGGACACATTCACTCTGCCCTTGGCAGAGGGGCTTGGCCTCGTGTCCTGGGCCACCTAAAATTCCTTGGCCTCCAGGTATGCAAGAAGTGTCATGGTGTGAAGGAGGCGCACATGCCCGTGTACTGCAGCTGTGCTGGAGACTTTGCCCTCACCATCTCCTCCCAGGTACCACCCCCCTGCCTAGCCCAGCCCTGTGCCAGCAGCTCCTAGAGGGACAGCAAGGTGACCTGCAGTGCCCTGTTCCTCCTCTGCCTCTTCTCTGCCTGCTTGTCCCCTGGGTCCTGCTGTGCTGCCCTCTGTCCTACCAGCCCTGCCCACCCACACCCCTGGAACCCCCCACGGCCCAGGGTTGCTGGGCAGCATCCTTCCCTCCCTGCTCCCTTCTCTCCAGACCTTCATGGACCACGTCAACGTCTTCCAGAACATTGGCCGGCACTATGGCATGGCCTACCTGCTGGAAACCATTGAGTGGCTGCTGCGCACCAATCCCCAGCTCCAGCAATGAGGTAGTGGGCTGCTCCTCCTGCCTGCGCTGTGCCGGACCAGAGAAGCTGTGCACCCTTCCTGCAGCAAGGGAGGGAAGGTGGGAGCCATGCCAGGGATGGGGCTGTCCTGTCCCCAGCTGCCTGGCATGGGGGTCTGGGGGCACCAGGGGCTGGAGCTGTGCTCCAGAGGTCTGTGTTGGCCCCAATTTGTGGTTTTAATGTTGAATTTCTATAAATAAATGCATTGTAGAAGGCAGTTGTTTTGGGGGAGGGGGGGAAGCGGGGGCTGTGGCCCACAGCTCCCACCCATGTGGGATACCTGCAGTTGCGGAGAGGCGAGCTGTGTCCTTGCTGGGCAGCAAGGACCAAGGACCTGGCCCTGTCTGATCCCTGCTTGCATGGGGGCAGGAACGCTGCAGCCTGGCAGTGCCCCCTGGCTGTCCCCCTCTAGCTCCAGGCGAAGGGGCTGATAGCACCGGAGGGGCTGCAGCTCCCTGCCATTGACAGTGTGTCTGGCTGCAGCCTGTGCTTCGGTACATGCCTCTGGCCTGGCTCTGCCTCCTCCTCCCTCACCCCTGGTGGGGAAAGAGGCCCCAGGGCTGCAGCCAGTGACTCTCCTGTGCTTCCTGGGGCGCTGGCTCTGCTCTCTGGACGATGACAATGTGCAGTCAGGGGTGACCTCCTCTTGCAGTAGTACTGCCCTTTGAGGCAGGGGAGCCCAGCAGCGTGCCCTTGCCTACCCTGGCAGGCCCTGGCCTGTGGCCGGTTCTGCAGGCAGCCTGTGGGCTGGGATAGTGCCCACGGGGGGCTGGGGGGGGCCCTGTCCTGCACCAGGGCAAGCAGCCCCAGGTCCCTCCAGCTCCTTACTGCAGCTGGGGGCTGTGCACATCCCCACCATGGCACTGCAGGGCTTCAGGATGGGACACAGCCACTAGCTGTGACACCCATGTCCCCTCCCTTTCACAGGCAGTGAGCAGCCCTAGGCAGGGATGCTGAGCACTGAGGTTTATTGACAGGCCCGGGGCTGGCAGTGGTGGTAGGTGGCTATAGGACACGTCCCACTCATCCACAGGCGCAACTCCTCATGGGGGTAGCAGGTCACTCAGAGCTGGGGGCGGTGACTCGGACAGTCTCAGGCAGAGCGAGCATTACCCACCCTGGCCCTTTCTAGCTCTGGCGGTACCTGGGGAAGGATGGGATGGGATGGGATAGGCTGGCCCAAGGCTGGAGCACCCCTGGGGTGATGCCCCCTGCACTGAGGAGCATCCTCAGAGGAGCCCAGTGTGTGCTGTGGTGATGATGGGACAGGGTTGGAGAAGGATGCAGGCCAGCAGGGACATGGCCATCACCTGTAGTTCTAGCTGGGGGAAGACAAAGTCCTTTTGGGGGTTGAGGCAGCAGGACTAGCAGGGTTTGCACTCACAGTCTCGAAGGTCCAAGTTGCAGTTCCAGCTGATGATCACACTGATCACCCCACCCTGCAGCAGGGACCGGCAGAGCTCGCACAGCATGGGCACGCTGCAGGCACAGCAGCCCAAAGGGCATGGCACCACCATGGGCATGACATCCAAATGAGCACAGTGACCCTGCAGGCATGGCAATCCCATGGGCACAGCATCCAAATGGGCACAGTACCACCATGGTCACAGCATCTCCATGGGCATGGCATCTCCACAGGCACAGCACCCCAACAAGCATGGCATCCCTGTGGGCGTAGAATCTCCACAGGCAAGGCAATCCCATAGCCACACCATCCCTACAGGCACAGCATCCAAATGGACATGGCAACCCTCACGGGCATGGCATCCCTGGGGGCACAGCATCTCCACAGGTAAGGCGTCCCTGCGGGCATAGCACCTGCCACGGGCACAGCATCCCCCCCCAACCCACACTGCTCTCGGGCAGCCATAAGCACAGCCCCATCCTCACCCCCCCAGCAGAGTGGGGCTGAGCTGGCACCAGTACTGCACCACAGGCCCTTGCTAGGGAGGCCGCTGGCACTGCCTGCTTGCCCAGGAGTGCTCTGCCCCAGGAATGGGCTTCCCAGATGAGCTGGCTGGGCACCAAGCAGCTCTAGAGCCAGAGTGGAGGATCCAAAGGACTGGAAGATGTTGGAACTGGGCAAGGGCTGCGGACTGGAGGCAGGATGGAGCGCTACTGGGTTCCTCTCCTGGGTGGGATTTATCTGTTCCTGCAGGTGCAGAAGGCAGGCAAGGCTCTGCTGGGGGTGCTTTGCTCCTTGGCCACCCCTCGCCAGTCTCCTGTAGACATGTGCAGGGGGCCCTGGGAGGTGACACTGCCCTGCTCCAGCCACGCCTGACACCTGGTCCCCCTGCACCTCATCCCAGCCCCGCTCCCAGGGATGCCGGCACGGGCAGGCCGTGGGCAGGAGGTCTCCAAGCCCTCATTCCCCTGCTTGAGCGGACCCAGACAAGGAGCTGCAGCGCCTTGTCTTGTCTTGTCTTGTCTTGTCGGTGCGCGACACCGAGAGGCCAGATCTTGCCCACCATCACCTGCGGCTGGAGAAGCCGCACCGCGCCCATAGGCAGCGCTGCCCGCCCATGCTGCTGTGCCCGACTGCCTCCGCTTGGCAAAGCTCGGCTCTGTTCAGCTCTGCTCGGTTTTGGCTTGTTTGGCTTGGTTTTGTCTGGCTCAGCTCTGCTCGGCACAGCGCCCAAGCCCCCCTCCGAGGCGAAGCGGTCAGGATGCTGACCAAGCAGGAGGCCTCCTTAGGCGGGTCCCGGGACATCCCTGCTGAGCTCAGCCAAACCCTCCTCATTGGGCAGCAGCTGGCAGGACGAAGAAACCCGGGTGGGCACAGGACAGAGACACGGCGATAGCGACCTGCCCTTCCTGGGAAAGAGGAGTCAGCGACAGCTCTCCCGGGACTGATGTCCCACGCCCAGCCGTGCCTCTGCACCAAACAGGCTGGAGAAGGTACCTGGCTGCCGATCCCAAACATGCTCCCCTGCAGAAGCTCCCTGGACCCTGCTCAGGGAACCAGCTGTGGGATCAGGAAGGAGTCTTTTCCCACGGGCAGATTGGCACAGGTCCTGGGGGGCTTTCGCCTTCCCCTGCAGCACTGAGCACAGCCCCTGGCCAAGGCTCCTTAGGGCCATTTCTGGCCAGCGAGTCCCTGCTGTTGCAGGAGCAGGAGGCCAGATTNCTCTCTTCCCTGGGCCAGCTTGGCAGGGGAACCTCACAGACCTCCACGTCCCCAGGTCACCTGGGGCTCTTCTGCCCTCTGCAAAACGTGGCCTGCTTGGAAAGTCTGCAGGCAGCTGTGATGCTCCGTCAGGAGCTGTGCATGCAATAAAAGCGGAGCAGAGCCTTGGTCTCCTCTGCTGGAGCTGCTGTTTCTGCTCTCAGTCACCACCCTCAGCTGAGGACCTGGCCTCTCACAGGTAGTGCATTGTCACTAATTGAAACATGAGTGAAATAGGAACTCTTCCTTCTCAACTTCTCTGCCTTTGAGTAATCAGGGTGGTGTTTCTGCAATAGGAAGACCACACCAGTACATAACCCTGACGTACATCTGTAGAGGATGGAGGTGTGCTGTAGCACTTGTGGGGCTCCTTGTGAGAGACCGAATTGGCCTCTGGAGCCATTTGTCTCAAAGATTGTTAAGCAGGATATGCCTCTGGCTGATAAGGCCACTGAGGCATCCAGGGGAGGAGATGCGGCTGGAGCCAGTGAAGCACGCAGGAATAGGGAGACTACCGTTGTCTGGAGTCTCTGAGCCTGGTGTTGATCACATGAAAGTCGTGTGATAGATGAAACCTGCAGTGCATGAACAGTACGTGCATGTATCGGACTATGCCCTATAAAAACCATGGAGACAAGCCGTGGGCCCCCCCCCCATCACCAAAGAATTGAAGACTGAGGACCAAGACGCCCCTANCTTTTAGGTATACAGCATTTGACCTCATTTGTGTCTTAATCTCACTCTTGGGATCATATTGAAACCTTCCCCGACATTGGATCGGGACACTTCTCCTGGGTTTTTATTTGTGCTTTCCAAGAAAAGCAGCC
>VYZV01027757.1:195428-260527 GCA_013401275.1 Pandion haliaetus | reverse complement strand
CAAATGCAAGCTGGTCCAAACAGCAGTAACATGGAGAGGGACCTTGTAGTCTGCATCTGTCCCTTCCTGGAGAGCTAATTTACTGCTTCCTTTCTGTTATCTCTGAAGATTTTAAGTAAATTGATAAGTACAAGGACATACGTAAAATTTAGACTGTTTTGGTTTGGCCATAGCTTCTGATTAAACTGCCTGCAGAATGTAGTCTTAAAATGAGCCATTTTTCCTTTAATGGATGCTTGCTTTTTTTTTTTTCCCTTTTTTTTTTTTTTCCCTAATGGGCCCAGAGTGCCTGTTTTTCATAGGCCAGCACCTTGGAAGTGGAAGGCATTAAGTTAAAGAATTTTAATTCTCTTTTAGTCATTAATTCACATCTTCAGTTTTGTTACAGTAAACTGATGATCTTTGTAAGTGCCTGGTATTTGCAAAGATGCACAATCTCTTGTTAGTAAAGCTGACTTTTCTGCAGCAGGCAGGATCTTCTTTTTGATTCTTAATGGTTTTGATGTCAATCGTGCAAACTTCTTGGTGAGATTTAAACAACAAAAGATCAAGATGATGGAATCAAGTATTTTTATAATCTGTGGTTTCTTCCTTTGACTTTTGTCTGACATTATTAAAGTGGTTCTTTAAAGATGAAATCCTTCCTCTGTGTGTTTGAGAATCAAAAAGGGGAGGAGGGGGAGTTATGAGCAGTTACAGTATTAAAGGAGAAATGAGGTTGTAAAGTCTCTACAGATAAGGAGTTATTCTTGTTGATGTCTCATTTGTTTTCTGTGTTATGAAGGTGTGTGCAAAGTAAAGTAAAACAAAGTAGCTGTGTGCACTGTGGAGGTGCTACCGTTTTCTGAGATGGCCATTGCAAAAACCTGACTATTTCTGCTCAGCTGATGAGGACTGATACTGTCACTGGAGGAGAGTGAGAAGGAGCACCACTCGCTTGAGTATCCACATCTCTGCTATGTGTTTGATCGGCTTTCAAACCAGACACATGTGGTTCACCTGAGCCAGAGCGCTTCTGTCTTAAATGCAAAGTGTAATGGCTGGGGGCTGTGTGTTCAGTACCAGACACATTTCGTTCTTGGAATAAAGCGATCTTCTCTGACCCCAGATTTTTTTTTTTTTTTCCTTTGGCACTATCCCTATGCAGACCCTGGAACATGCTCTGCAAAGAGTTTAATATGAAGTATTAATTACTTCAGAGCCAGGCCTTGAAAGTAAGGAATGGAACAGCATTAGTTTCGTACAGGTTGTGGGTTTTGTGGCTTGAAGTGTGCTGAATGACAGTACTATTTAGGTATTATTCCTACAATAGTTCAGTGCTTTAGGAGCTTGGAGTATTTTTATTTTTCCGGCAGTTAGTGCTGTGAGGGGAGTGGAACTCCTGGCTCTCATTCTAACTTCATTTTGGTTTACATTGTATTTGTGAAAACCTAGTGTAATCCCCGAGACTTCACTTTTTGCCATAACTGTGTAATATTACAAGCAGAAAGGCTTTGCATCAAGGATTACAAACATGCATCTGGTTAGATATAAGAATAACAAAAACAACATGGAAAGAATGGGCTTAAAGTTTTTCAAGTAGGGCTCTGTATAGCTTCATTAACACACCTGCCTATTTACTGCTTTCAGTGATGTGATCTGTTGTCTACAGAAAGGAACTGAAAGTTGTGGCCCCGATTCCTAATCCTGGTCTATGTACATGAAAACACTGCTAGAGGTTGCCAAGCAGTGCGGTATGTATTCGAGTATGCAGAAGGGATGTCTCTGTGACAAGGGGCCTTCACAGAACAGCTCTACTGAGGAGAACCTGTTGCCTCTTGCTTTACCCAAGGATGTGTCTGTAGGTATTGTAGCAGGGTGTTCTGCCCTCCCCGTGCCGCATACTGGGTCACTGTGCCTGCACCACTGCTGCTACTAAATGGCTGGGACTTACCCTAGGTTTCCTAGCTTTGGCATGCAGTACTCCTAGGACTGAGTAGGTAACACAAAATGGTATAGCTTGGCATTTGCTCCTTTGCAGTCTTGAGTGGGTCAGTTATTTTAATCTAGCCTCAAATGCAGTTCTGTCAGCTGTGTCTGGGGGTGGAAATGAAATCTTCTGACTGAGGGCAGATGCATAGGAGAAGAGGGACTGTGGGGAGTTAGCTGGCTCACCTTGACCCAGTGGTCAAGGCACTGGTGGGTATAGTTTAAATTTGGTTTTGAAGGGTGTGGTGTGAAAACATTGTCAGACCCTGGCTGTTATCTGTGGTGTAGCTGTGGTCTGTTCCAGACGCTGAAGCTCGAAGGGAAGGTCTGTCTGGCGGAGCCAGCTGCCTCCTGAAGACATGGCGAGAAGGAATGTTCCTGATGCTAAACTGTGGCTCCTCAAATCTTCCCTGCTTCCTGTCCTCGGGAATTTGAAAGTGCTTTGTTGACACAGGAGCTGAATAACAGGCACAGTGTTCTCTGATTTCGGCAGGCCAGTGCAAACCTGGTATTTAGTCAGAATCAGTCTGTAAGAAGTGGTGATTTTACATTCGTCCCATCTGGAAGGTAGGTGTGATCTTTGCAATTCTGTAGAGGAGCACTGTTTGAAATCGGCCCGTGAAGTGTAGCTGTAGGGACTCCTCTTAACACACTTTTTTTTTTTTTTTTTTTCCCCAGCCCTGAAGTGGGGTTTGTGAGCTTAAACTGTAATTCTGCCTAACCATGAATGAAGGCCTTTAAACGTGATTACTTGAGATGAATGAGCAAGTAGGTGAACATGAACTGGTGAATAGCATGCACTATGTAGTTGAATTCTCTTTCTTAACCTATGCACCAGACTACTCTTTCCCTTATATTCGTAGTATAACTATCTTCCTGAGTGTTGATCAAAATTCCATAGTCTGTGAATCATAGGGTTGAGACTTGACCTTGTCCATACCCATTTAGACTCTCCATGCCCTTTGTAATTCTCCTGTGCAGGCAGCTTTCCCTGTCTCCCTCGTCTTCCATCTCTTTGGGGGCTCCACAGTGCCTGTGGTTTTCTTTTGCAGTTTTTTGATGAAATACTCATTTGTTTGTACAGTTTGAATGTTTGCAGGAGTCTGACTCTAGAAACAATCCTCCTGCCTGGACAGCAACACTACCCACCTGACAAATATGTCAGGTGTTCAGAAATGGCAATTACAGAAGAAGAATCCTGTGTTTAACAGTGTGCTCTGAAGGAGGTGATAACTGTATTGTCCGGGCTGAGAGGGCAACCTGTTAACAAAGCCCTATGTTTGGACTGCAAGGGGAAGGAATCTACTCTCTGTGGATGGACTTGGTCACTTTGATATAATTGGATGGCTGACTAGACTATTGCAGTCCCTTTGTATTCTCATTTCGCATTCATTGAGATCACTGGGGACAACAGCATCTCTGTTTATGTAAAATATAATATTCTGACACTTTTCCTAGGATGCTTTTCCTGGAAATCCATCCATATTTGAGCAAATAGCTCACAGTGCTGACAGATCCTAACCTGAGCCTCTGACAGCAGCTTGGTTATTTACTGGCCATTGTAGTCTCTGTACCAGCAGGAAACTACTTGAGACTGTTTTTCTGTTACATGGCTTTGCGATCACTCATCTTCCACTCATCGTCTTCCTTTTTTGCTTGCAAATGCTGTAACATAACTTCCCAAAGTTTTGGGATTGATGTGCAGTCCCCACATTTTCTCTTTAATCTCTTCTTGTATGTCTCTTTTTTTCCAGATTGCAAACACCATTTTAACAGATAGTACAAGATGAAAGGTTTGTGAGAGATGAGGTAGCCCTATGCCTCTCTACCCTAAGCCAATGTCATCTGAGTCTAAAGTATTCCCAGTGTGTTTGTTTAACCTGTTCTTCAAAATTTCTTGTGATGGGGACTCTAGTCTTCCCAAGGCAGACTATTCTAGAGTTTACTGTTAGGAAACTTGTCAACAGCTAACTGAAGTTGTCATTGCTGTATGTAAGCCAGTTATCGCTTTCACTGTACACAGCCAACACTAAGTATGTCTTTGCCCTGAGACTGTTTTGTGCCCTCTTTGTTATCTTCTTACCTCCCTGATGGACTGCATTTACAGAAATTTTAAGAGGTGCAGAGCAACATAGAAGGCTCAGCAAGGATGTGAAAGGTCCTGAGTAACCTGGTCCAGGTGCTGCAGCAGCTTTTTTTGAAAGAAATGACTGAGTTGCAAGAAAGATGTCTTGCAGGCCAGGACTTAAAAGCGCGGTAGCCAACCTCGAGGTCCTGGCTGGAAGATCATAGGACAAAAGGAAGTGGAAGCTACAGAAGAATGGGGTCTGCTTTAATGGTACTCCTTCAATGAGAAGGCAAAACTGGGCAGGAAGAGATGATCCTGGGACTTGATGCAAAGGGCTGAATGGAAAAATTGGGGGACAAAGATGCCACAGGGATCTTTGTCATGCTTTTGCTGAATAAAGTGTGTATGTTTAAAAATCTCTTTTCAGAAGATACTTTGTATTGCTTATTATGTTATCAAAGATGGGAGTAGTGAACTGGAGTCCCCAGCTTTGGGGGAGGTCTTGAAAGCGTGTGTTACCTGCAAGCGGTTTCACAGAACCAGTGCTTGTTTCAGGCCCTTGGTAATGCATTCCCTTTCAGTAGGATATATGGTCTTTGTGGCCAAGGAATTGGGGATGTATTTAAGAATTCCTGTTTTGGGCTTTAGCACATACACCTGTCCCTCAGGAGCCAAGTCTGTGTAGTACTCCAAAGTCAGGGTCTTAGGAAGGTCCCGCTTACAACTCTCTAGTGTTGTAATGGGAAGCATGGTCTTGCTCATGAAACTCCCCATCATGCGTTCATAGCAGACTCTGTACAAGCATCATGATAAGATTGCTCTCTTGCACTTTGGTAATGTGCTTACAGCTGCATGACTGTAATTTAGGCTTTTAAAATTTTTTTGGTAGGCAGGGCAGGGAGGGGAAAAGACTCCCTAATGGAATTGGGAATTGAGTTTGAAATTCCACAATGGAAAGTGCCTTTCTTTAGTAGAGTGGATCTGTTGAACACTAGTGCAAAGCCAATAGGAAAATGCAGCCAGTATCTATGGTTTGAAAGGATTTTTTTTTCTTAAGTCTCCCTATTTCTTTTAAGTGTATGCACTGTTTTTTTCAAAGTTGGTGCTTCTGTAGGGCTCATGCTTCTATACTAATGTTAACTGAGCATTTTCAGTGTTGTCTGTGACTGTGGGCCAGAGCACAAATCTGAGCACAGTGTAGGGAAATGCCTAACAATTGAGGGTCATCCCTCTAATGCTGTAGCTAAGAAATTATTCTCTGTTTCCAGTTTCATTCTTCCTTAAGTCTTGCTGGTAGTTCTTCTCATACCAGGGAAGTCTTATGGGTAGAGAAACTCAAAAAAATTTCCTTCAGTGGGTCTTTGGTTGTCTGAAGTGGAGTTGATCTCCACCCCTTCCACCTAACCATCATTAGTTTGCAAGCTGGATGAACATGCCTTTGTTTCCAGCTTGCTTATGCCTTTCTCCTTTCTTCCAAATCCCATTCAGAGGTTCCTTTTCGCAAGTCCCACAAATCTTGGTCAGGTGCACAGAGCGAACACTCTTTATGGATCTCTAACCTAAATTTAGCCAGAAGTCTCCCCTGGGTGTGGACTTCTGCAATAGCACTCTCCAAAGCACTTACCTTGGGAGAAGGTGAGTGGCTGTGCATTGTGTGGTCGTTGCAGGATCTGGATGGGTTCTTGCGCTACAGGTCTAGGGGCCTTCTGAAGCATAGGTAGAATTGTTGAGGAGAAGGAGGAAAAGAAAATGATACCTTACTCTTAACCTTCCTCATGCCCTGTCTGTTGCTGAGCTCTAGACTGTAACCTTTCTCCTGTTTACTGAAAATATAATCACAGCATGGGATAAGAAAAAAGCTGTGCAGAAGGAAAATTTGCACTCCTTTCTTGCTTTCTCCATGTTAAATTTTATTTCTGGATGTTGAAAAACTCTGCTGTACCAGCAAGGCTTCCCAGAAGACTTCTTAGGCTTTTAGAGATGGGTCTGGATCCTGCACATGCTCTACATTATCTTTCAAGCTTTCTGACTTTTTTTTTTTTTTTCCCCTCGGTTTTAGGATGTGGTTTGCACTAATCATGAATAGGTAGATCCGGTGTGCTGAAGAACCTGAGAACCTAGTACTGAACCTAGTACGTGAGGGGTTAGCATGATTTCCTGCAAAATTTTGTCAAAGCAGGGACTTCAGCTACCGTGCATTCCTATGTTGGTCTTTTGGTCCTTTGATCCAGAGCAGTATCTACTTCAAAAGCTGAAGTTAAAACAATGTGAGTCTTTTGACTACAGCCAAACATAGACACTTGCACACGTGAGTTTATTTAAAGCACTGAGTCCACCTAGCTCGTGTTGAAATAGAAGAAAATTGCTGCAGGTTGGTATCTGCTGAAGCAGCTGTTTTTTTACTTTTTCCAAGTCTAACCTCTGAGGTCTGTTTGGTTTGACTCAAAGGCTTCAGAGGTGTTGAAGAAAACCTAGAGCTTCTGTGGATCCTTTCTAATTTTAACTGCCAGAACAGTTGGTGGTTTAGTATTAGCCAAATTTTGGACTCTTCTTAATGTCTTTTATTGGAAAAAAAATGGGACACCTCCCTTCCCCCCCCAAAATTAAGCTTGTTCACCCATCCTACGAAATAAATATAACTCAGACAGAAGGTACCAGTAATTCGGATGCAAGAATAGAAGTTAGCTATGCTGAAATTGCTCAGAAGGCTTTTTTTTTTAAAAAAGAATTCTGAAAAACCCAGTCTGTGCAAAGATACTGAAATGAGATTACAGTAGTAGCGTACTTGATTTGCATGAAGCTTGTTTCTCCTGTTCCTGTAGGTACAGTACAAAGTGCTGAAACGGGATGTTTAAGCACTATGGAGATACAAGCAAACAAGAATATTCAGTGTTACAAAACACGATCTGGATGAGAAGTCTGGTGAAGATGGAGGGGAAAGCATACTAATGTGTCAGGTAAATAGTGGGTTGTTTGTTGCTTTTTTTTAAAATTTTTTTTCTTTTTTCAAACCCAAGTAGGTTGGCAGTGGAGAGGGGAAAGAAAAATCATTTCCCTTTTGGTGCCTCCAGCCACCACCCAACGAGCTACTGGCTGTGGCCTTGCATCTCACTGAACTGGTGAAGGTGAATGATGCTGAGCTCTATAGTTTTCAGATCTTCATAGCCACAGGTGGAAAATATTACATGAAAGAAAAGTGATCTGAGGTGAGGATTCGGCTCCCCTGGCTGGATGTGCAGGGTGGGGAAAATAGATCCAAATCCTAACAAAAATCTGCCTAACTGCGACGTGGTGAATTCCCATAGCTCTGCTGGTACTTGCTCCCCAACTGCTTATCACTGTCTTTGTTTTCCATTTTATCCTTGCAATTCAAGGTAGAAACCATGTTTTTTTCTGACAGTCCTTGACATGCAGCACGTATTTCCAGTTGTTCACGAAATAATAAGGCTAGATGGTGCCTGGTTTGGTTTCACTACAGTTTGTGGTGAGCAACTACCCTTTTCAGAAATACAACCATGCCAACCATGCTGTTGTCCTGCAATGTGGGTGAAAGAACATTCAGGGATTCCCACTGTTTCTTCTCTCTCTGCGTAATGAATTTGTCAAGGGTCTGCCTCATTGGTGTAGTACACAAGAATGCTTTTGTCTCAGAGGCTGAGGGCTTAAAAAATACACAGAGCTCAGGTTGTATTATTTGTTGTCTTTTGTTTTCTTTTTCTCATTTAATAAAAGTGTATTTTTTCGTATAAGAATAATGGTACTGAGTGTGACTAAGGTCCTTGTAGCCCTGAATCCTCTTTTGAAGATGAGCATATCTGATCATCTCTTTCTGAGTTTCAGCACCTGAAACTTTCAGGTGAAGTCTTTTTCTTGCTAAGTTGAGCTGGAATTTCAGTGCTTTTAAACCCTTTTTAGTAGAAGACTCAACTTTGCTGATTCAGCTGCTTGCTCGCCATGACTCAGTTTGCAAAAAAACCTCCCTGAACTCTAAAGCTCACATGCTGCAATGCGAACTGGTGTATAGGAATTGAGATTATTTAAAAGCATCAGCTCTCTTTCAACAACCTTGGTCTGTGCTCTATAGTGTATTTTGATTTGGGGGATTACTCACTTATTGTCAGGCTGTATGCCTTTTGCTGTGAAAATGTGATGCTGGTTTGACTTGGAAAGAATGTTCCTGTTCTTATGAAGTACTTAGTTTTTTCCTGCTACCTGTTTTAGTGTGTTCATGCAAATTGGTGAAACCCCCTGCTGATTACAAATGTCAAAATGCGAGGTAAATCAGACAAGCAAGTCTAAAAGGGGTAGGGGCTTTGTCTGCAAACCTTCATGACTCAGGACAACAATCACCTCTTGACTGAGAAATGTTAGGCAGAAATTGCTCAAAACCAAAGGCTTTTTTTAGAATAATGCATTATAAAGTTGTTTTCATCTTCTGTGGAAGGAGGTGAAACTTTTTGGGCTGTGAGTAAAAGAGTGTGCATGGTTCTTGATGTCTTCAGACAAGCCAAGAAATCTAGCAATGAATACACAGATTTTTGTCTCTATAATAATAAATATTTAGTTTCATTGTAGTGCTTTTCATCTGCAAAATGCCTTGTTTTACAATGGAGGGCAGAGTCTTGATTTCTATGTAGCAGATGCACAAGATGAATTGACTGAGATCCCTGGCAAGGCTGAAAGCAGAACCTTAAAAACTGCTTTTTTTTTTTTTCTTTTTTTTTTTCTTTTTTCTTTTTCAGGGAGAAGTAAAGGATAAGGGTGCTGCAGTCTCTTTTGGGCATATAAACTGTGGTCGATAGGCAGTGACGGACATGGTTGGGCTACTTCTGCCCAGTTTAAGTCTGCAGCCCAATATGATAAGGAAGACAGTGCAGAGAGTGGAAGCTGTCTGCAGGTATTAAAACATGGGGTTTTTTTCTAAACATGACCATTGTCTGCACGAACATGACTGGAGCCAGTTGCATTCTCCCCTCGTGCAGCGCGGTCTGTCTGCGTGGGACTGCTGTCACAAAGGAGAAATTTCCTTTTGTTCAAAGGTCACATCTGGCTGGTGGGTCTATATGAGGTCTCATGTACCAGGTCCTCAGCCACTGCTCTTGTTGGAGTACACTCATCTAGCTTGTGCCATTCACTGACTGAGCAGACGTGGCTTTTGCTGTGAGGGATCTCACTGGTTTTTTTTTTTATTATTATTTTTTTCTGTGTCTTCTTTTGCTTTTGCAAAGCAGTAACTTTGGCTGATCTTGTGGCCTCAGATCTAGAAACGAGCAGATTTTTTAGGAGGTGTCACCAAAATGAACATTGACAGTAGCTACCTATTTGCTCCATTGTTAGGCAGTATCAGCTTTTCCACAGCTATTTCTGTAGAAGTAGTTGACGTTTCTAGAGCTCTTCTTACATTTTTCCAGGAACCTGGGAGCCTATACATACCCAGTGGTTTATGTTGGTATGATAGTTCATGAACTGGGCATGTGCCCTCCTGAAAATCCAGGCCACATCGTTGTGTCACGTTATGACTGAGATATTTATTGTGAATTACCTTACAGAAAAGGTAGGCTTCTTTCTGTTACACTACAATCTGTACAAACCCATTCCTGGAATTTAAAAAAAAAAAAAAATCACGCAAAGAAAAATTCTGCAGAGTCTTGGATAGCTAGTGCTGACCTTGCTTTCACAGTGTCTGACACAAATTGTTAAATAATTATCACTTGAGAGTTGACCTTTCATAAATGCTACTTTGATGTTTATTTGTTTAAATTTTATTCACATAGTCCCATTTTGATATGAGTCTATAAAATGCTGTAGTTTTTTTACACTATAGAAGCAACAAAAGTTCATTTGCTAGGCAAATTCTTATGAATGAAGTCAGTAGATTAAAAAAAAACATCAAAAAACCCCTTTTCTGCCTGGTAGTCTTCTATAGTAACATTCATCACTTTACTGAAATTTTGCTTCTAATGCTAGCTTTTTTCTAAATTCTGGCACATTCCTATGGGTACATGGAATAAGCTACTGATTGAGCAATGTGGTGGATTTATTCTTTTAAAGTCGTTAACAAAAAATAGTGTGTTAGGTAAGACAAATCTGTGAGTTCTTTTTACAATTTTCAGTTACATGAGGATTGTTGAAATAATTTCCCCTGTCAGAATCAAATTTTAATGAGAATTCAGAGCAGAAATAATGAAATATTTCATTTCAATAATGTTGAAAAATAGGCTGTGCTTACTCTAGAATAGTTTTAATCTGAAGCTGAAACAAAATGCAAACAGTAGCATCGGGTTAAAAGCTGCTGATAGCCAATACAGCCGCTGCCAAAAATCTGCTCTTTCCAGTGTTCAGATTTTCATGAAACTGCCTTTTCAAATGCATATTTTTCTGCCAGTGTAGTCACAAGACGGGCATCCCGCTTGTGTGACCGCTATGTGCGGAGAACGTGAGCTTAAGCTGGCCAGGAAATGAATGGCTTTACTCCGTGTGACTGTGGGAGAGCAAGTTGTGGCACACACATTCCCGCAAAAAGCTGGAGCAGATAGGAGCCAGCCTCCCCATGGGGGATTTTGAGGCTTCCCTAATGTTTCTGAGGAGGGGAAGCCAGTACTGAACTGCATTACGCAAGGATGGGTTGGTGAAGCAGAACTGAGGAGAAAACAGCCTAAATCCAAACTTCCTTTTTCTTTCCTTTTGTAAGCTCTCCAGTCCCTTCTCTGTAGCGTTGCGGGTTTTTGTGTGACACCTCGTGCTATGGGCATAAACAAGGTTTTTGATAGCAAGGGCAGACCTGTGCTCTGCAGCTTCTCAGCACTGTTTGTCTGCAGAGCCTGCAGGCGACGTTGTTCCTTGTGATCAACCAGCCTTATTTTCTTTCCATTCCTGGTGCTTGTGAATGAGAAACAAGGGTGTAAGCAACAGGAAAAACCATACTTCTCTTTCTTCCCTGCATGCTTTTTACACCTTTCCCACATACTTTGGTAGCGGAAAAGGCAAGTCACTTGGTCTGTGGTCAAGGCCTTGTCAAATTTCAGTTTACCAGTTATGAGCAAGTTCAGAGATCTGTTGTGGTCTTTCTTTGCTTTGATTAAGATTCTTTTGTGTTACTACTAGCTGGTATTGCTCTTTCTATTTGTCTGTGATGGCGACAGGTTAAAAGTTAGGGAGGGACCCTCTCTTCAATCTACCTGCCCAAACCACAGTACTTCTATGGAGATATTTTAAGGAGCACAAAGTCCCTGTGAAAAAGAGAGAAAAATGTTTTTCATGCAGGGATGTCCACCCTTTGTTCCAATCGCTGTCCCAGGTACAAAAGTCTCTTCCTGAACTTGGCTGCTTGGGGCTTCTCAGAAAATGCTAGTTAAATGCCACTGACCTCTTTTGAGCAGAAAAGTGGATCTGATAATGTCAATCTTCATTCAGTCTTTGTTGTCATACAGGTTGCTAGCAGCACCGAGAATACCATTTATGAGATTTTCGCATCTGCGGAAACAGATTCTTGCAGATCAGATTCTTGATTACTTGCTATAGTTGTTAAAAGCAAAAACAAGGGAACAAACATCTTCTTGGAATTTTAAAACATTCTTACTGCCTTAATAGTTTTTATTTTGCAACACCTGAAATCACAAAAAGCTTGCAGTGTGTGGTTACTGAACTACATATACTGAATGCATGTTCTTACTCGTTTTGAAACAAGAAACTAAAACTTAGAGAAACTTCAACCTTTCCAAGATGACTTGAAATAAAAAAAGAACCCAGCACAAAAACTAAATGAGTATGATGCTTTGATCAATCATGTATTTGGGCTGTGTTTACACAGAGGATGAATTTTTTTCTCTTTCAGCCACCTGCAAACCGGAATCCTTGCTTTCTGGTGTTTTAAGACAGACAACACCCTCTGTGCCAGCAAAGAACGTCTTTTATTGGAAGATGGCATTAGCTGGTCATCTTCATGCACTTACCTCCAGCTACCCTTCACATTAATCTGTGGTCTTCCTCGCAGAACCTGGATCCAGATGGGGCTTTTCCTGGCTGGGCCATCTCAGATTTGGCTACCAGAAAAGGCACGGTGTGGGTGGCTTTTCTCTGGAGTCCCCTTCACCAAGCTGAAATGCAAATCCTCCCCAAGGAGAGCTAGGAGGACCCTGAGATTCGGTCAAAAATGTGCATTGTGTTCATAATGTCTGAGCTCTTGCTCTGTGCCTCAGCTCCCCTAGCTATAAGACAGCAGCTTTTAAAAAATGAGGTCAAGTGGCCAGTGATGTGGAAGAGAAGGCATTAATTACTCTTTTTAGTAGAGATATCATGTGCATGCTACTACCATTTCTGAGATTTCAGAGGAGGGTCAGAAATAAAGACCAAAGCCTGAGAGTGGCCTGTGAGCAGTTTTCTTCTGAGGCAAGCATGTGAAGGATGTGTGGAGGCATATGCTCTGCCAAGGGAAAGAGAACAGCAGCATTGGTCAGTCATGCCAGTGCTCCATCAAGGAGTTGCCAGAGGACTTGGATTTTGCTGGTGTGGAACAGACAGATGGCTTTTCCCCTTTTGAGCCTCATTTCTGTGAGGAGTGTCTTTGACTCAATGACTGTCCCATAAGATGGGGTTTTGTTGATTTTTCTGATGGGTGTTGCTGCTGGATGACTGTGAAAAAGAAAGTCATCCTGGAAGTATCTAACTCGGTGTCTCCTCATTGATAGTGCCTGCTCTATTGGGGGTGATTTTTCCATGACTGCCAGTGGCACGCGCATACATCGTTGCTGTGTTACAGTAAGATGACTGCAGATAACGACCAGCACCACATCACCTTTGAATGGTCCTACCAGTTATGCAAGTGCTAGAAATCTCACCGCAGTTATGTTGACTATTCATTTCCAGTCTCCTACTTAAAAGCTGCTTTCGTGCCTGGAGTAGTGAAGTCCTGTTGAGCTCTCTGTAGGCATTGCCTTAAGCACCATTTTAATGATCATTTTGATTGACACTACTAAATGACCCTTGATTTCTAACTGTAAATCAAGTCAAATGGAGATGTTTGTGTAAGAGATGGGAGTTGATGAGATTAGTCTGCGGCTATGTTGAGAGGGATGTTGGATAAAACTGGAAACCATTAAGAGCTCTTGGAGGGAAATGTGTGAGCGTAGCTCCCTGCTGGCAGTTTTAGACTGGAAGCATCCTGGTAACAGAGGAGCACTGTAGTGCCTGTCAAATTGTACTCTCCTTCAGACCAGGTGTGCAGAGCTGATGCTGAGACGGTGGCAAGCAATGATAGTATAGGAAGGAGAATAGCAATTCCTCACTGGCTCTCAGACCAGGAGGAGGCTGCTGACCATGACGCTTCTGCACAATTAAAAGGGATGAAGCAGTCTTCTACAGTAAAAGGTAAGTGTGTAATTCAGCTTTCTGTTTAGGGAGTGATTGTGGTGGCCTAAGCACTGTATGAAAAAAAAGTAACCAACTTGTTTTTACTTTTTCATCATTGTTTGTATTTAATATAATTAAGCGGATTTTTCCCCTCATCTACCTTTCTATGGCGGCTTAGTGCAACTGAAGAGAGGACACAGGCTGGCCTTCCGAGGAACCCTGCTGTAAAAATGTGGGTTTAAGAATGAGTCAGCTTTGCTTCACTCAAATGTCTATCCATTCTCTTTCATGGTTTAATATGTCTGTACATCATTCATTGCTTGGAAACTCTTGTTCAGCTAAAATGACACCTTTGGTTAACTGACATTTTGAAAATCCCTGCTTTATTTTTGTCTGTATTATTACTGTTATCTTGTCCTTTCTCATCAGCAGATTTCAAAGCCCTCTCTCAAGAGAGGAATGGCATTATCCACTGTAGCTTGGTGCATGGGAGAAGAGGGTTTGTTCCAGGTGAAAGAGGAGGAAGCCACCCAGGTTTGATGAGCTCCAGTCCCAGGACCTGGATTCCTGAGCCCATCACTTAAAGGTGAGCTCCCCCTTGCACCCAATTCAGCAAACCTACTCAGAGCATAACTTTTAGCACAGTTGCTCATCCAGGACACACATTGAGTAGCTGTGAGTTTACTGGGACGACCGGCAGAGGTTGTTTGGGCAGAGAAACAAGGACAGGTTTCACCAGTGCACCAGGCACCCTCTGCATCAAAGGCACATGTGTGCAGGCTGTGAGGCACACAGCCGAGCAGCGATGTGAAGCATCTTTGAGTTTTGTGTGGAAAAGGGGCTTTACACTAGCTCCATTTATGGCAATGCTGCACAGCCGTTGGGTGCGGCCCGTTAATTCCACACATGAGCAGATTTGTCGTCCTTTCCCACCACAGGGTGTGTGCCCAGAGCCAAACCAGGCTGCAAGCTGCTGACCATCTCTGTGCCATTCTTCAACACCTCTCCTATCTCATGGTCATCAGGAGCCTACAGCTTGCTTTTTGCTTGCTGAGCATCATTTTAGCCAGGCCAGCACAGGCAGCCCTTCACATGGTCTGGAAGGCAAGATTTCTCAAAAGGACCCATTTATTCTTATTGACTAGAAGGATCACAGAGTAGGACCAAGAAAAAAATAACTGCGGTGCCTGCACCATCAGTATCGCATCTGTGAGGACACTGTGCCATGCTGGCTTGGGAGTGACGTGTTGTTGGGTTCAGTGACATCTGTGAGACTTTGAAGCACCTGACACTTGCAATTTGTCTTCCTCTTCGTTTTCAAAATAGGTAATGGATGGCTTAACCCACCCCTTGCAGCAGTTTTTCCTAACTGATTTACTCAGTAGCTTGTAAGGTTTTGAGTAGTAAGAATTTATAGTCTTTTTCTTGGGAAGGAAGACACTTTCTTACTGCAAGCAATGTCTTCCACAGCTATTCACATTATCTGCATTAATGCAGATCCTTGCTTGTCAGCCTCAGCAAACTGCTAATGGTAATGTGTTCCCAAAATTAATTATGATGGATTTATGCATGCATGAGTATTTCAGTGTGCTGCTTTTTATTTTCAGTCTTGTATCATGAGAGAGGTCACATGGAGGTGAGCTTCCACTTAGGTTTCTACATAGGGTGATGAGAACAATGGCACTACAATATTTATACATTTCTTCTCCAGCCCTTTCCTGATGCATTTAAATGTCTTGTCGGCTCTTTGCAGCCATGCCTGCATGCTGAGCAGGTACTTTGTTATTGACAGCCTAAGAAAAATAAAAGTCTTCCTGCTGAATGGTTGTCGTCCAGCAAAAAGACACACCAGAAATATCTTCCAGTATGTATTCTTCAGCTCTTCCTTTGTCTGCTACCACATTACTGATTTTTGCCTCTTCTAAAATTATTTTTGTGCCAAAATCTAAACATTGCTATGTAAGTTCCTTCCTCTTCCAGACCTCTGATTAATATCATGTAGATCTGTGAGCGACTACTGGGGTATCACACTCAGCGTTTTGCTGTTACCAGATGCTAGGATTCTTTGTGTTTCTAAGTTATGACAGACCATTTCTACATGATCTTTGTTTTTACCTTCTTTTGTTTTGCCAGATACATCTCCAATGAATGAAAATTAAATCTTGGGGTTAAGTACTTGTGGAACAAAGAACATTCACTTTAAAAGATATACTCTTAACCAAGATGCTTCAAATTTATTCACACATGCTGGAAAATAAGTTTTTAAAAACATTTTTATTCAAAAATATTTTAAACATTTTCCATGTTAATTAAAATACAGAATTGCTATCCTGAATTACCATGATAAAGTAATTCAAAATGCCTGTATGTACACCTACACGTAGGCATATGTGGCAGCTTGGATACCTAAGTGAAAACGTGTCTATAACACAATGTAATGCATTTGCTTTGTGCCTTTGTGCACATAAAGAATATATTTTGTGTCCTTTTTCTTAATGACAAAGGTGTATCCTTTCCTGAGATGAAACACTTAACAGTAGCAGGTACTGTTAATAGCTTGCTAAGAGTCAAAGTGAACAAGTTCTATGCAGATCAGCTGTAGAATAAAAAAATGTGGTAATAACCATCCTTCTTGAATAAACGAATATATTTTTTAAATGCACGGGCTGATGACGGCGTCTCTCCTCTGCCCTTCCATGCAGGCCAATCTCGTGTCTTGATGCTGGTGAAAAGGAAATAGCATGGCACAGTGCTTTGCGGAGAGCTGAGGCTGCTGTTACATCTGAGCAGTGATTTGTAATCGCAGCCGATTAAAACTTGCATGTCCATCTCCTGTGTTTCATGTCTAGGACAGCTTTTGTCATAATATTCAGAAAATCTAGAGGCAGAAATCAAAGCTGAAGTAAGTAATTATCCGGCACTAGCTTATTGTTAAATGCATGTGCATTTGCTTAGCTTTTCGAAGTCACTGCTTTTGTCAGTTTGCCTGCTGGTTAGTTCAGTGGCTGGTCTGAAACACATTACAGAGCATCTTGATCCCCTGTAGATTGTGTGTGGAATGAATTAGTAGATTCAGTGTGGTAAGTGATGTGAACTCCGCACCACTTGCAAATACTTCCAGGCAACCGCCAGTTCTTAAAAAGCATCTTCACATACTTCTTAAATTTTTCACCCATGAAGAAGTAGATGACTGGATTGAGGCAACAGTGAAGAAGGCCGAGGATTTCTGTTACCTGGAAAGCATAGTCCAGATTCCTGCTCACTTGACAGTCTCTAATGACTCCCGTGATTTCCAGTAGTTGTAAGAAAATAACAATGTTGTAAGGGGTCCAAAAGAAGAAAAACACGATCATGACAGCAAAGATCATCCTCACAGCCTTATTCTTTTTCTCATTTCTACAGTGAACTAATGTCTTAATGATCATGGAGTAGCAAAATGTCATAATTATAAAAGGGATTAGGAGCCCTAAAATGTTGATTTCCAAAGTGGAAAAAATTTTCCATGTCGTGAAATTGCCTGGATATCTGGGCTTGCAGGTAGTATAATTATGTTCGTTAAAAGATTCTCTAAATACAAGTTCTGGAACTGAGGCTGAAAGAGCTACTAGCCATACAACAAGGCTAGTAATCAAGCCATGGAAGGCAGTCCTTGCTTTCAAGGAAAACACTGCACGAACAATTGCCAGGTATCTGTCTATGCTCATAAGCATAATAAAAAATATCCCACTGTAAAACCCAACCAGGTAGATCCATGAAATGATTTTGCACCAGGGAGTTCCAAAAACCCATTGGTCTACCGTGAAATAAGACCAGAATGGCAAGGATAAAACAAAGAGCAGATCTGAGATCGCGAGGTTTAGCAGGTACACATCAGTCATGCTCTTCAGCCTCTTGTATTTGAAGAGGACCACAATGACCAGAATGTTTCCCATTAACCCGACCAGGAATACTAGGGTATACAGAACAGGTAGGAAGGAGGCTGCAAACCTCTTGACGCTTTCCTTACTGCATGGCTTTGGAGCATCGTTATAATTTTCGTAATAGTCATATAAGGTTGAGACTTCAACTTCAAAGGACTCTGTACTTGAAGACCTCATGTTTTTTCCCCAGTTCCTGAGAAGGAAAGAATATTAAAAATGTCAGTGACTTCCAGTGTGTGAAGACCATGTGGTTACTCTGCAAGCCTGAATCACTAGCCACAACTGACTTGCAGTTCCAGCGCACTTCCCATTACAGGTTCTCAAATACTATTTAAGCATTATGGGATGCACATGCACACTTGCAAAATGTGCTGTCCTTAACATGCATGTTCTTAGTCCTTGCAACAGTGTGCAACTTGTATGTCAAGCACGCAGAACGCTGTTCAAATGGTGGAGAGGAAAGCAAATAGGAATGAAAGGTAGAGACCACAGACAGCAAATCAGAGAGGGGTAAATCCTGTGTGGAATAAAGTAAAAAGCAAAGCCACTCTTCGTAGCCGTTCAGGATTACACTCACCTTTCCAATCAGGAAAACATCACTGTAAGCAGACAGTAATGAATTTGTTGTACTCGTATGTATGTTCCTTTCTAATAGGCAGAGACAGAGTTTTAAGTGATGTTAACTTTGAGGTAACTTGGACACAGTACGAATATATTGCTGATACATTTCTGTGTGTGTTATTCACATCACAGCAGGTGTCTTTTTTTTTTTTTAGCCTAACATACCAGGATTTTTCTCAGCCTGAGTTATGTCCTTCCCTTTTCTCTTTATTTTTATGAACGGAAAACAAAAGAAAATTGAATCTCATTGCTTTATTTGTCTTTGCACTGTGTGTTGCTGCTACATAACAACAAACATTAACTATCATTAACCTGACCCCTACTGTGTGTAGTCCCAGGCATGACACCTCTCCAGTCTACAATTCTGTTCTGTCATACACAGAGAGGAATTTAATCTGAATTACAAGTCACAGGGACAAAACTGTTTGATGCTAATGACCTAGAGCTGACAGCTTTGCAACAGCTGCACCTAGACATACCTGAATCTAATCTAGGTTCAGCATAACATACTTAAATATTTAAAATTGAAAACATGCTCACAGAATGCACATACACTTACTTCTGATGATGCAGGAGTTCTTAAAACTGCTTTAAAAATTACCTGAGCAGCAACAAAAGGTCAATGAAAAAGCATTACAGTCACATACGTGATGAGAGTATGTGATACTGTATCAGCTACTGCGTTTTATGAATTTTACCTTTTCTCTTCCTTTCTTCTCAGAGGATGTGAAGAAGCTTCTTTGCTCTAAGGGTGCAGAATCACTTGCTTCTCCCTAGGTAGCTCTGTCAGGGAGGTGCTGCCTGCACAGCGATATCCAGCAGCTGCAAAAAGCAGATGTCACTAGGTAGCTGTGTCTCTTAACGGAAACTTTGTACTTCCTTACAGATTATATCACAAGTGCTTCTCTCCTCAATGCTCATCAGAGATGGTCCCTTAAATGCAGAAATAAAATTAAACACCTCTTATAATGTGTGAGGAAATGCAAAGTTTCCACTAAGAGCTTGATTACTGAGTCAAAGCAGCTTCATCTTATCCAATAATCATTAAAGTAGTTGTCACTAAGCAGCTCTCATTCAATAGAAACCTTGTTCTTTCTTATGGGTTGTAAAATGCATCTTAATCTCAGAAAAAATAATCAAAGGATTATCTGTAGTGAGCAGAGAGGAGGAGGACACTTAGTGGGTGTGTGGGAGGTGTGTTGCAAGTTATGCTATGTAATTGCAGAAGAAAAGAGCTGCATAGATTTAGTGTAGGGAAGGCTCCTTTTATTCATTGTTGTTTGATCTTCCTAACTCCTACTTACCTTGCTAAGAAAAGAAATGAAGGCATGCTAATTCATGCTACCTTTTTGCTTGGTGTTGCCTGTAGCAGGTTTTATATGCAGCAAATCTACCTCCTTCCACTGACCTGGTCCAAATGGTAATAGTGGTCAAAATATCCAATTAGTAGTAGGGTGTGTGCATGTGTGTGTATGTGGTGTAAGGGCAGAGGGTGCTGAGGCTTACCATGGTTCTTGTGACAGCAGGAAATTTAGCAGCTTCTATGAATTTCTTCTGAGAGTGCGGTGGGCCCTATCTGTCTTTTAGGGGATGCTGGGAAGGGAGAAGAGAGCACAGAGGGCAGGTGCTTGTCAAATGGGATGGTGTTGAGTCCCGCCAGCTGTACAGCTGGGCTAGCAGCTGGCGAGTGCCACTCTCCTCCATGTCCCAGAAAAGGCCAGCCAAGCAGAAGTAAAAGCCATTTCCCACCAGGGGAGGCTGCGTGCTTGTTAGCAGGAGAAACTGAAGAGACACAATGAGAAGCAGAAACAAGAAAGCTACAGGAGGTGGTTGTGAGGGTAGGAAGAATCGTAGATCTCAGTCCAGGAGAGATTGTGTGTCTTCTAGTTCAACCTCCCATGTTACTCCAGACATGGGTATAGCTTTTGCTCAGTTACCCTATTTACTGCTATCCCATACGCCTCTGACATTGTTACTCCACCTGATAACTTACATTTGGCTGAACTGTTTCTTCCAGAAAAGCTTGATCTGAAGACATTGTGAGATGCGGGATCTATTGGTTTCACGTTTCGCCAGAATAAAACAATTATACGGGAAGTAGCTTCTCGGTCATCTTTCGCAAGCTGCATCTGTGGAGGTTTTTAAATCTGTCACTAGGAGGTGTTCCTCCAGTGCAGGTTATTGCTCTGCAGATCACGTACATCTACTCTTCAGTTTACTAGCAGTCCTTTAAAGATGTGAACACCAGATGAGCAGGCAACACTGTGGTACCAGTTTCATCAGCTCTGCTCACAGAAACTAGAAGCTGTTCCTCTTGCGGCTCTTTTGTCTGTGTAAGGGCCTCATTAATCTCTTTTTTTAACGTGTTGTTGCACTAGGGGCACAAGTTCAGCTCTTCACCCACAATAACAATGATACAAAATCTTTCTTTAAGCACCTGCTTTTCAGGGAAGAAACACCTCTCACTCTGTAGGCATTGTTCTTTCTTAGTTTTGGCTGTAATGTTTTTGCCTCAGTAAACCACTAAGCATCTGTGTGCTTATCTTGTCCCACTCATTATTTTCTACTCCATCAAACTAGGTATCTCCTTTGAATTTCATCAGTGGTGATTTTTCTTGATTTCCAGATGAAGTAGTGAATAGAATTGAATCCAGACACACTTTCTCTTCTATGCTGTAAGAACCCTTCTTGCTTAAGGGATGATTTCCCATCATCAGCAACCTTTCGAGGTCTGTTGACCTGTCCTTAGCACACATGGCACACTTCAGATATGATGCTGATCTTTCAGTCATACTGTTAGCAGGGATCAAGTCTGCAGCCTTATGAATGCCGATTTAGCACGATTCATATGTCACTGGTCCAAAGAAAGGACCTATCTGGCATCTTGCCTTTTGCCCAGTCCTTCCTTGGAAGACTTTGAAGTAGTGAATGCTTCCTAAGAAGCTTTTTGTATCTGCTTGCTGCCTTGGGTGGAAAGCTGGGCTGCTGCCACCGGAGGAGTAGGGCAGCAAAGGCTCCTTGTCAGGGCAGGCTGTGGTGGGGTGGAGAGGAATGGCTGGACCACACTGTCTTGCAAAGCAGCAGTTGTGTAGCAGAAGCCTGCCATACCAATGCATTTTATGCTGCATCAGCAAATGGGAAGGTCTGTCTTTGTAAGGAGACTGAGCAAGAGCATGCCTGCAGAAAGAGGAATGCTCAGCCACAAAAAGAGAAGAATGGTTGTGGCTGCAGGCAATGAAAACTTAGGATGTCTGAACTCCAGAAAATGAAGCTAAAAAAATACCTGCCATTTCATTAAAATCAAGAGGATAAAAATGAACCCTGAAACACCTTCTGATGGCCTGCCAATGAAAAGAGTCCCTGGGACAGCCTGCAAGGAAAACTGCAGAGAAGTGAAAAAAAAAGAGAAAAAGAAATCTCTGAACAAATGAGACGATGCAGAAAATGGATGAAAGGTGTTGTGAGTGAAGGTCCTGCAATGGCTTGGAGAGAAAGAAGAGTGAAAGGGACTAAGTATAACTGTAGTCCATAGCAGGGGAGCTCTGAGGTCCCCTTCTAACATGGCAGTGTGTCTTTTTTCAGCTCCTCCTTGGAGAAGAAGAACCTGACAAAGACTAACAAAAGAGGGATGGCAGGAGACTGCGAGGTTAAGAGGAAAAGGATCTCAGTGACATGTTGCTGTAAAACTAACAGGTTGGTAGGGGAAGGGCAGAAGAAAGAAGTCTTACCTCTTTTACTAGGTGGTATCAGGTATGTGGCACTGACCAAATAAATCACGAGAGTGCAGAGAGGTGGACCAAACCTGATTAGCCTGACTGGGAGGAGATTAACCTTTTATATAAGATGGGGCGGGGTGTGTGGTGTGTGCATTAAAACCAACAGAAGGGAACTTAATAAAAGCAAAAAGCAGAACAACCCAAACCATGAAAACCTTGCTTCTCACCAAAAGATTATTTCAGCCACTCCCACCTTTTACGGAAAGCCTTACCATTAACTTGCTATTTTAGGGGATGCATAAGAGTCTTGCCCAAGGAATGACTGGAGATAGATGTTTATCTAGCCTGCTAGCTAGGCTGTGAGATACTACTGACATGCCAGTACACCATCCATTCCCTCTGATACCAGTGTTTGCCATGGATAGATGATTCAGAAGTGTTTATTAGAGAAGTCCTCACCCGGAAGAGACTGCCTTAGGAGAGAGGCAGATGATGGTAACTAACGATAGCCAAGTATTGCAAAAATCAGTATTTTGACTGATTGTGTGAATCAGCATAGGATCCAGGCTGCCAAAGTCACAGCTGGACGAATGGTTACATTTCTTAACAAACCATCCTCTCCAACCCCTTCTTGCATGGTCAGGCCTTGTGCAGTTCTTTTGCAATTCAAATGAATTTTGAATTGCAGTTTGCACATCTGTCGTTCCCGTCCTTGCTCATTAGCAAAGTGTTTGTGCCACCTCTTCATTTTGCAGTTCCTTTCCTTGTAATTTTCAGTTTATTCCAAATTTCCTGTGCATGACTAAAACTCCAACCATCTGACAGAGAACTAAAAAAGGAAAGTGAATTAATTTCCTAGCTTTAGAGACAACCAGTGCCTATGCTGTCGTTCCAGGTGATTCACTCCACTCGTCATTTACCTCAGTCTTTTTGAACGTACGAATTCCCTTTGGCTAAGACAGCTGTTTGTGTTGACGAGCAAAAGATTTAAGCCCAAAACATGTATTCCTTGCTCAACACTGTGAAGTTGTAATTCCCCACATCTTTTTTTCTTTCAGTGGTCCAGTTCTATGCATTCTGCTGTTTGTATCCACTGGTGATTCTGTGAATGGTATTGGCCGTCATTTTCCTCAGCCTAATTTGCTTTCTTTCCATGTGCTGTGCTTGCAAAGCTGCTAAATTCAGAACTCCTCATAAAAAAAGAACCGAAACTTCAAACCTCAAACATGACAGAAACAGTCATTTTGTATGCTGAATTTTACTTAAAATAAAAATCACTGATGCAAAAACCATGACTTGTATTCTTAAATGTGAAACGACACCGTGAGGAGCTTTCTTTGTCTTGTTCAGTGATCTATCAAATGTTCCCAAGCTGTTTCTACAGGAAGATGACAAATTTGGGCTGTTGGCACTCTGAGGAGCAGTTGATACCTGAGATACAATTTTTCTTTAAATTTCCCAGCTGTCACCGAAACATCACTATGATGTCCCCATTAAAGGCTGGTCTCTGAAGGAAAAAAAAGGCAAGGCAGCAGTGAATAGCAGAGGTCTCCTCAGGCCAGTTTGTTTGATGTGTATTGCGATGAGTTTAGGTACAGAGGAATGATGGCATTCTGGCATAAAGGCTTTGGTTTCTGTTTGCTTTGCAGTAGTGCCCCCAAGTCTCAAACACTGTAGTTGTTGGTAGTCTTAAAAAGCTTATTAAATAACTGGCCTTATCCTAAACATCTACACAACTAATACCTTCGCAGTCTCTCCTGCCATGTTCCTCACATGGCGTTTGTAACATAAAAGAAGCTAGTTAGAAAACCCAAAGTATTTGCAGTGGATCAAGACTGAGAAAGGGCCAATACTTGCTCTTACCAATTACTAATCTTCTTTCTATCTTTGCTAAGACCCAGGCTCTCTGCCGTCACATGGCAAAAGCTGTTTCACTGCAAGTTCTCTTCAAGACAAGCTGTACAGCCAATTCATGTAATATTCAGTTCACTTTTTGTAGCAGGGAAAACCACTGAAATAAAACTGTGATAGCAACGATAAAAGGTTTTCATTGGAACATATCTCTCATCTTTGTGATTCACAAGATAATTCCGATTTGTTCTGTGAATCGTTGGTGAAACCGCTGGTAGTTAATTTAACATCCACATCATTATTTGCTCAATAACAAGCAAATAAAAAAAACTCGAAGAAATTGATGTTTCTTCCAGCAGCAGACTGTAGTGACTAATTTTTTCTTCCTTTTCATAAGTACATTTTTCACACTCTGGACTTGTTCATCAGTGACTCCAGTTGCTAGACTGGGGTGTTCTCCTTTACCATGAATGACTTTTAAGTCCGATAATGTTTAATAATGCCACCTTCTGGTGGAAATACAAAGAAAGGATTGACACTGAAGATGGGCAGAAGAAATGATGGAGCAAGCTTGGGACAGAGGGTCCTGCATAAACAAGGGTGATTACAGGGATAGTGAGAGATTATGGTGACTCTGGAAATACTTGGCTCCAGGTGGTATTAGCCTTGTGTAAAAAGATGTATGCCACTGCTTACAGTTGCCTTTTCTGCATCTGTCTCGATCTGTAAATGCTGGCCTGTGTACTCAGTGTTGTCTTTATGGTAGCTTGCATTTTGTCCATCCCTTGCACTGTAGCCTCCTGAAACCTGAGCTACCTGGAGGATCTGGAGAGCAGGGACCAGCAACAGGAACCAAGAAGAAGGAACAGAACAAGAGACCAAGTCATGGTGAGCCTTAATGATTCAAATGTGGACTCCCTTAGAAAAAATGAGCTGACAGCAGTATGAGGATACTGATTTCCTAAGATAGGACCCCACGGGGCGAGAGGGGCTACAATAAAGCAAAGACTTACTGGAGAGGGTCTCTGTAGCTACTCAGGGGTTATGACCCAGTCAAATTTTAGTCAGCTCTAATACAGCCATTTACAAAACAGACAAACCCAGCTTTAAGCCTCCTCAGATGCCTGCCTTCCAGGGCAAAGAACATGTGCTGGTGAAGGTCCTTCATCTGTACCAGGTCTAGCGAGATGGCCCTAGGAAGTGCTGAAAAAGCCATTCCTGTGTGTGCTTACCCGATTCCCCATCCCTGAGTGTTTTTAGGCCATTAGTGCTATTGCTTGAGGCCTTTCTAGTGGGAAATGCTCCCCATTGCCCTGTGTTCCTGCTGTGGCCAAGTTGGGGTCTATGTTGCTCAGCAATTGCCCGTGGCAAACGGGATGGCAAAGGGCTGCAGACAAAGGCGGTACAACAACCTGCTAGCGGTGCTTCTTAGATGTACTGTTTCCTTCTAGTTTGCTCCTACCTGGTTGGAGCTCTGAAAAATAATTGAAGCTGTAGCTCAGGGTTTCAAGCAGTTCTTATATGTAATGAACTGCTGGTAAAGTGCATAGGAAATTGCATGTAAATATAGCAGTGCCTGTCTGGCGCTAGGGGGAACTGTCTTGTCAGCAGATGCATGGAGCCATCTACTTCCTCACCTTTGTCAGTGTCTTACGTGCCTAGCAAATCATGGCTGTTGCAAACTGTGCTGCTGTTTCTTTGTCTCATGGTGCTGCTGGGTGTAATTTTAATGTAGCAAATGTAGCATTTATGGGCTAAATGCAAACTTCTCATGGGAGAAATGCCTCCTCTTTCAGTTGCCTGCATTATCGCAGCATATGGACCTATATGTAGCTGGGCTGTTGGGCTGCAGCTGAATGTGGAGCGTATAACTTACCAGAGGCTTACAATCTGAGTGGGGTGGAAAACAGACTGTTCCAGTTACAGCTGCAGTTGGCAAGTGGATAATATCCCCTGTATAGTGAAAAAGCTGTGCCAGAGTCCTTGCTTGCATTCTCTATCCTATTCACAAACCTCTGCCTTTGGTGATACAATGTTCTGCTTCCTGCTGATTGAAGGATCACAGTTGGAAATTTGGTAAATGCAAATTGTTCTTCACAAGCAAACCATTTTCTCCATGTCCAGTGGGAGCTATTTTACAGTATTTCTTTAGGGAGAGGAATGGCAAATACAATATATTAACTATTGACATTTGTGTATTGAATATTAGTGTAACAAACAAAATTATACGTGAGCAGTTGGTGGATATTTTTTTCCGTGTTGAAAACAATGTGTTAACACTGACACTGCAAAACCCAGGTCTTGAGGTTTGGGTGTTTTTATGTTGAAAACCAAGCTCTTACAGCAGTTACCAAGTAAATTAGGAAGTTCTTATTAACAGTGGCAGCAGAATTATTACCAGCTTCAGCAGAAGCTGCATGTATGTGATGAGTGTCAGAAGCCATCCTTTAATAGTTATAAATTGTTCTCAATTTTAGCTTTGATTACTGGATTTGAATTTCAGAATAATAACTCTGGAAGTCACAGGTTTTCATTAGAGTTCCAGGTGTCTTACAGAGTTAAGAAACTGAAGTGGAAACAGTAAATCTTGTGATTGTGATGCTCTGACTGGCTTAATTTCTAAGTTCTTTGTACAAGTTAAAAACCCCAAGAGGTCAATGAAAAGAATTCAAAGTGGCTATGCTTGGCTTAAAAATGACGAAACGTAAATCCTATGATTTTAGGACTGTGATGTGATATTTGAATGAGAGGAATTTGCAGTGTCACCTAGAAAGATACTGATGTCCATGTATCTCGCTGCAAGCAGTTTGGCTAAATATGTGTCTTGTTCATTCTATTTATGAGTAGAAAATGAAGTATAGTTGGGAACCTGCTGAGAAGATTTGGATTCAGGTTTTATTAGTTCCTCAAACTGCAGCCCAGCCGAGAAGAGATTTATGTGAAGTGTCAGTGTAATTCTCAAACAGGAAAAAAGTTAATCATGATGAAAAAATAAGATTCAAAGATAGCTCGCCACCCCACAAAACCCCAAAGCCCAATCCCCCACCAAACCCAGGGATTTCCTGACCTCCTTTTTGCACAACCAAATACTGTTCAATAGATAGATCAAACAAGTGTGCATGTGTATGCATTTTCATGTGTAAATTGTGATTTGCTAAGTAAGCAAGAGTCTATCCTTAATTTATGGCAGATGAAAAGGTTTTATCCCATACTGAGAGACAGGTTTACTTTCTTGTGTGTAATGGGTAGGGACTGGATGTTGCTGGTCCTCAGGGATGTGTTGATCCAGCCTAAGGATATATGCAGCATTAGTGCTGTACATAGAAAAGGCTATGTTGTAAACTAGCTGGGCAGTTAGAAAGCACCAGTTTACTGCAGCAGAGGTTTTGAAAGAGAAGTAGTATCTTTAAATAAGGGCTACAGTTAACTGGAAGTCCAGTGGAGGGACTTAGAGAGACATCAGTGGGCTTTCAGTCAGGCTTGAATAGCGCAAAGAATACGTCAGGGAGTGTAATGTGCAAAATTAGCATAAACGTAGAAAACTACACAATATTAGCTGTCACAGATCACAGCAGAGGCATGGTGCGGGCAGGAGCTGCAGAGCTGCAGCTCCCCATGCGTGCTGGCATGGTGCAGTACAGCGAGGAGCAGCAATGCCCATCTCAGCTGCAGCTGGACCCAGTCCTGATAAAGTTTGTTACTGTTTGCCCTCAGGGCACTGATATGTTCCATGGAATCTGAATGGTTTTAAGGGACAATTACAACAGAAGTCTTCCTGCTAATACAAACAAAATGAAAGTGTTGATTTTGGTTTTCAGTGGGTTTTTAAAGATTTCCCACTTCTGCTATGAGGAGGCATCTGCATAAACTAGCTTTTTGTTGCAGAGCCTAATGCCTAGTGACCTCCCTGAAGCTTTTAATCTCATACAAATGCTCAAATATTGAGCAATAAGATCTCACACGTAAATAGCAATTCTATATAATAACTTGCAAGTACATGGCATAAAAATTGACGATGTTATGCTGACAATCCTTGGAAGTCTTCCATTGCACAGTGTGGCAAAGAAGACAGAAGTAGTGCAGGTTGTCAAGAGGGGCCCTTGACTTGGAAGTGAAGGATTTTTGCAGATGCAGTTTCACACCTTGCAGCTTGCAGAGGACCCAGGCCTGTAAAGGCAGTTTGACCCACAGTAGCAAGTCTGCACTGCCAGAGGAGATGCATCTGGAGGGCATTTGTGCTGTGGTGCATTGTGCTGGTGATGGGTGGGATTCCTGGGAAACCACTGGGGTGAGGCAGGAAAATGCTCTCCTTTCCTAGAGAGCTGGCAGAAAGCTCTGGGCTTGCAGCTTTCATTCTGGAGACAGCACATGGATCATATTTAAAGGTGCCTTTTACTCTTCCCACTCAGTAACTCACCATTGTCTGAAAAATAAAAGGAAGGTTAAATAAACCCAAGTGAGATTGCATTGCTCCGCCTGGCAATCCATCCTCTTCAGGCTGATTTCATACAGATGACTTGTTGTTTAGTCTCAGAATACCTTCCTCTTTCTTTCTGCACATCTTAGCGTTTCTTTAAAAAGACACTGTAAAAATACCATTTCTTAAAAATACCACTTGCTTGGGGGCGGGGACAGAGGGAGTTGTCTTATCTCACTTGCTTAGGCAGACTGAATTTTGAAACGTAATTTAATTTCAAGTGACACCCGAGCTACATTTAATCTTAGTAAGTCTGGAGTCTAGAAGTCCACTTCTAGCTGAAATTTTAAAAGTTGAGCATTTACACCTAATACAAGGCATTTTATGAAAAGGCGCTTTTATACTGTAGAGTGTGCTGAATGCTCAGTAGCAAAAAATGGAATATTTAATATTTGTGGAATTACTGCATGTGGAAAACAGCTCAATGGAGAGGCTCTCCTCCAAGCTTTCTTAGAAGCAAGGTGGTACTAAGGTCCACAAAGAAAGGGTCTACTCCTCCCACTGATACTCTAGAACAACTCTTTTGTGTTAGCTTGAAAGTGAGAGCGTTTCTTCGGATTTGACATATTGCCAGTTCCATCAGTGTATAGAAATAGGGTCCCACTGGCATGGACTCGTTTTGTAAGACTGGTCCTTCATTTTTCCTTGTAAGGTGATCTCAGCTTCATAGATGGCAACAGTCCTTTTTCCATTCACCGAACTCCAGTCTGCCAACAAAAATCTCCTTTGCTTTTGCAGCAGATGAGGGCAGGAGCTTCCCAGGGAGGCCCCTGGGGAAGGACTCCCAGTTGTCTGACATTTTCCACCCCCAGTGCATTGTCAATGCAAGAGTAAAAAGGATGTTTGGAGGCTGTGGTGTACACATGGTAAATGTGTCCTCTGGGACACGTGAAATCTGGGTACACCTGCAGGTTTCCCTGGGGAAATCAGCTGTGGTGGGGGAGGCCCCAAGGGTTGAGGAAGGTTGTGGTAAGCAGCATGGGCAAGTGGTTATTTTGTCCTAAAAGCCGTTGCCTGTGATGGTATAGACTCAGTTGGTGTTTACAATGTGTGCCAAGCAGAGCACGGCTGTGAAGCATGTACTTACTATGCTCTGCAAGCAATTCACAGCTTGATTGTGTCATATTTGGCCCAAGCACAGTGATACCCAAACCCATACCTCCAGTTTCTGTTGTCCCAGTGTGTGCTGATGTCTGCTGATCAAGCTGGCAGCCCCTCGCTCAGCAGAGCGCTTGGGGATGTGCTGGGTGAAGGGCTCCACCAAATTCTGGCCTTTGGCTCAGGCCACAGCCCATGGAAATCAGGAGATATGTCTACTGGATTGGATCAGCTCCAGGTCAGGTCCCAGATCCTTAAGGATGGCCTTTGCTCTGATTATTGCATGCTGTAAATGTTGAGTGCATTGTTGGCACTGAACGCATATTCAGAAGTAACTTTTTTTTTTTTTTAACAGTAGGATTTTATTAGGTATGAAAGCACAGGTAAAACATTTGTTGCAATCAATAACCCCAAAATCACTTCCGTTTGGATATATAGCATAAAAAATATACCCCTTTACTATAAAAAATATTCCCCTTTGCTAACCGTCAGCTACCATTCATTGAAGAGATCTCTCTTCCCTTAAAAAATGAGGTTACATCTATGTACATTTGCACCAGACGTGCATACACTGACACATGCGCAAGTTTTGATGAAGAAACTCTTTAACAGCTTCCCTATCCTTAAATTTTCTTTTCCGTCTCCTGTTGTAGGCACAAAGTGCTGCTTTTGCTTCTACTTTCCCCCTTCCTCTCTCTTGATTCAATTCCATGTTCAGCCTTGACATACTGTACTGCTTTTGTTTTTAAAGTCTTTATGGTTTTAGAATATTTTAATGCTTAACAAGAGGCGTGTCAGTAATTCAGTGCAGCCATTAAGTCTCTTCATATGGTTTATGGCAATCTCTGAGTGGTGGCTAGCCCTGCGGAAGACATATTTACATACATTTCTTCTTTACAGAGCCTTTTAGACGAAGACGGAGGCGTCCTGGTCACTGGTATTGAGGGTTATGTTGCTGTTCACGACGCTTTCTGCATAGCTAGCTGAATAGGTGACCTGGTAGCGACTGCAGGGACCACAGAAACACAGGAATGGACAGTACTTTAAGCAGACATGATAAAGATATTTCCTGAATTTTTCCCCAGCAAAGGCATAGATAAGAGGATTGAGACAACAGTGACTGAATGCAATGGTTTCGGTCAGGTGCATCGCGTAGTCCAGTGATTTAATTTGGTTGCAACTTGTGAATAACTCATAGTGCCTTAAAGTCTCTAGAAAAATCAGTACATTGTAGGGGGACCAAAACAGAAAAAACACGACCACCACAACCAAGATCAGTTTTATGGCTCGTGTTTTTTTCTGATTTTTGCATGTCAGCAGGGTTTTGACAATCCCACAGTAGCAATAGCATATGATGCAGACTGGGATGAAAAAGCCGATGGTGTTCAGCTCTACATTGCAGAACACTGGCCAGATGTTCTCCAGCAACTGTGGGAAGACAGAAATGCAGTCATTTTCTACCAGCTGGGAGAACACAAAATGTGGCACTGAAACTAAAACCGCTATTGCCCACACTCCGCAGGTTATAAGAAAGCCATGTTTCACTGTTCTGGATTTTAGAGAATATGTTGCCTGGACAATGGCCAAATATCTGTCAATACTGATAACAGTGATAAAGAACATGCCCCCAAAGAAACCAATGTAATACAGAGAGGAAACAGCTGTACATGGAATAGTCCCAAGGGTCCATCCACGGACCGTGTTGGAAGCCCAGAAGGGGAGGGAGATCACGAAGAGAAGGTCCGAGATAGCCAAGTTCAGGAGATAGAGGTCAGTGATGCTTTTTTTACTGCCTTCTTTCACAATGGCAAAAACCACCATTAGATTCCCTGTGAGGCCAAGAGCAAACACTGCAATGTAAAATATTGGCAGAAATATTTTCCCAAATTCTTGGATGTCAGTCTTATTGCAGGAAAAAGCATGTTCGTCATAAGTGTATTCAGCTGTTGTTTCTGTGAATGCTTCCGTCATGCTGAATTTTCTGGCTAGGGGCAACATGAAAAGATAAAAGAGAAGAATGTTAGACACAGTGCCAGTATCTGCTATGGTAAAATACCAAGAGACCTCACCAACACTCATGCTTTGGAATTTTGCCACTATTTGGGTTACTGAGAGTGGTACTACTGTGGAGGTGATGGTAGTTACTAACAAAAGCCCAGACTCTGCTGTTACCTGTGCTTCGCTGCAAATTAGGATAAGAAAAAATACAGGAGAATTTCAAGGGCTGTCAAATAAGCCCCTGCTTATTGGAAGAGCAGCAGAAGCAGCAGTGAACTGACATCCGACTAACTGAGCTCTGCAGGTGGTGCGTCGCAGCGTGAGAAATGCAGGCACTCTCCCAGTCTGTTGGGCAGTGCACAGCAGGAAATGATACCGTACATGTAGCTGTTGATCAGCACGCAGTGCCTGTCAGCACCACCAAGAGCCCAGTCCTGCCCCACACATTAAGCCTGGGATGGAAGTGTGGTAAGATGCCCAGTTTGGCCAGGTCTGAGCAGATGCTTGCTGATGCAGGAGGAGCAAAGTTTGCACTGGGACATCCCTTGGGAGCAAGCATATATTTGTTGAGTTTTTTTTAAAAAAATGTTCAAAGAAGAGAAACTATATTGAACCTTTTCCTCAAGCACCAAAGCGTCTTGTGACTGCTCCTGCCTTGGCTGCAAGGTAGTCAGGTTGGAGCCAGGGCTTGTTAGCTTGGAGGGTGCACCCAGAGAGAGTATGGGGTGCAGGTGTGTCAGCTCTGGGCTCACTGGTCTGCACATCCAATAACTCGGGGCACCCGTCGGTTCCTCTGCGCTCCCTTGGGGTGTGGTGGTCAAGTGTCTGCAAAGATTTCTCTTTGCAGGGAACCAAAAATCCTAGAGGGATTCAGATGTTGCTGCATTCGGTCTGCTCCCTGGTTGGGGTAAAGAGCTTGTGCATATCCATTACTTGCTCTCTCTGTAGGAAATGGAGGAAGTTGAGTGCTGTGTAGAAGCCCGGGGAGACAACAACATGGCCAAACCAGCCTGTTAAAGCTGAGACTGAAAGGAAAGGTCAGTGATAACAAAACTGCAACTGATAACTGCCACCTGGTCACAGTGTCGCCATCTTCTTACAGGAACCCCTGCTGACTGTAAAGAAGGGACTCAGTTCAGTGACCATAAGCTATCTCTAAAAAATGTCTACATCTCCTGTTAGTGGGAGATGTAGGCAATACAGCCAACGAAGAGCAGTGCATCTGATCCAACGCAGGTCAGGCCAACTCTGCTTTAAGACAAGACAGGCTTCTTTCCAGGCTCTGCTGACTGTGTTGATGAAACTCCTTTTGACTGTAAGGAGAGCATGGGCACATTACTCGGTGGTAGACACCGATGGTGTATAATTACTCCCACTCCTGATGCTTTGAGCGAAGCAGTTGGAATCCAAGCTTTTATGTCCACGTTTCACTGATAGCAATATTTTTTGTAGCTTCTATTTAAAATAAGCTTTGCAAGATTAAACATGAAATAAAGGTATCCTGAGGTGTGAGACAGTCCTTGCCCAAGAGGTTTCATATGACGTAGTGGTAACTACAACAAACTCCCCCATGGATAGCTACTGTGACCGGCCTGACATTTTCTCCTAATGCCTCATTGCCAGAGTGCCGTTTGTGGTGTGGGCCATGAAGTTCTGGCCTCTTATTTTGTAGTCATTTCTCAAAGAGGGTTTTTTGGTGCTAGTTGGAAACGCAGGCTCTCCATTTTAAAATATCTTCTTATTCTGAAAGTTCAAAGCCTAGCTGTCCCCAAAACATTTAAATGAGAAGTGCCCACAGTCATTAGAAAACAATCTTTGTGGTTTTGCACAGGAAAAGTGGGCTAGAAGAAGGGCTGTCTCAGTGCTGGTAGTTTCGGGGCATAGGCACGGTGCAGGGAAGGCTGTTTGCAGCAGGCAGGCACACCCACGGGCTGAGCGGCTCTTGCAATGCCTTTCCACTTGAACTGGGAGCCGAGTCTGCCTGCAGAGTCTGTCCCGCCCTTTGCGTGCAGCCCAGTTTAATTCTCCAGCTTCTGGAGAATTAATGTGGTATCTGACACCAGCAGAATTAAAGGGGACGAATAGGAAATGCCTAGGTGCTGGGGCAGAAGGTGACAGCAATTGCAAACAAGATAGTGATTTTCTACTGGTGAGATAACTAATTAGAGTTGCCTACAGAGATACGTGGCAGGTTCCTCACCTGTTAATGTGTCTGTCCAGTCTACTTTATTTACCCTGTTGAGGGGTACAGAAATGAGCAGGAGACATCGTACATAATCCCAATAGCACATCATTGTCTGCCTTCCCGTCCTGACATTTTCTTTCTCCTCTTCAGAGGCTAAATGTATGCAGCAGGTGCCTTTAAAATGAAAAGAAGTGTCGGGGTATGCCAAGTCTTTTGTGCTGAATATGAGTCGCTACCCCAGCCCACCCAGCAACTTGGACTGAGCTGTTACTGCACCCATCTGCACAGTGCCAGAGACTCCGCCTTACTCTGCGGATTGATGTGCTCCACAGCTGGTTCTTCACTGAAGCACCGGTGTGCGGTAGCTGAGGGCTACCAAAACGATTGGAGCTGGAGCACCTTGTGTATGAGAAGATGCTGAGAACAGGGTTTGATCAGCCTGGACAAGAGATACCTCAAGGGGGATCTAGTGAGAAGGTGTAAAGGTGAAGCAGACAACTTTCCTCAGCGGAATAAGAGGTAATGGCCATGGGAAATTGTTACTCACTATATGGAAAAAAAATTTCACCATGAGGGTGGTCCAACACCAGGACAGAGTTTCAGGGAGGTTGTGGGATCTCCGTCCCTGGAGATACTTGAAATTCAGCTGGCCCTGTTCTGAGCATGGGTTTGGACAAGAAACCTCCAGAAATCCTGTCCTAACTTTGTTATTCTGTGACAAAGCCGGACAGAGGCTGCGATATCTCTGCAAAGTCCCTCTCTGAGAGCGTCTAGCTGTGCTGGTCCTTCCCATGCTCGCTTCTTTAATTCACATCTAGAAAGGCAGCTTGTTCCTCCGGAGAGTTTCCGTATGTGTCCGTACAAGCCATTGCACTCTGTTGGGCGCAGGGAGGATTTCACACGTGTAAGGAAATGTGGCTCCCACCACAGGGTAGCCCTCAGGTCTGGCAGACTTCTGCACAGGCTGCACCCACTGGCATTGCTGGAGAGAAAGCTGGGCATGGGAATGGCCACCTTCTTCACGGGAGCACATTTACGTGGAGGTGCAGGATGAACTCCTGGCCTTGTAGAGGAACATCACCTGGGCTGGGATTTTTCCTGAAGTACCTTTTCAGTCAGCTAATCTCCTCTAGCTCACTGATGGGGAGCGTTTATTTCTACAGTAGCAAATTACTTCCTTTAGCCCTGGATGGGTGGTTGCAAAGCCTGTGGCACCCATGACAATGGGAATGGCAAGATGCTGCATAGCACATCCAGGGGCAAGTGAGAACTGCACTTCCCAAAATAACACTGACATCTGAAACTGCTAGCATAGTCTGTGGCTTGTTCACTCTCTAGCTCCTGGATTTTGTGTATCGCCAGTCACACACTCCTATCCTCCCACCACCACACATCCTGTGTATGCAATACTGTCAGTTCTTTTTGAATATTTAACTCCTCTGATACCACTTTGCTCGGTTTAAGCTGATGTTACTCAACAGGTAGGCTGCAAACTCCAAAGTGCTCCCAAACGCGAGCCCATGCCAGATAGGCTTAATGTGATGAAATTTTCTTGGCACCCTAAAGTGAGGCAACTTAGCTCTCTGCCCATCCTCCATCCTTTCCTGCCAGGTATTTTCTGTGAGCCTTGCAAAGCCCACCACAGCGCATGCTATAGTCTTCTCACTGTCAGCTTCAACTCTATTTTCTCTTTTGTGCTTATGATAAATGTTCACCTAACGGATGAAGTGAACCAAAGAGTGTAGAGGACACTGAAGAAGGACTGCAGGGCCGTGAGGTCCTTCAGCAGACGTTTTCCCTTGCTGAGTACAGGAAATAGCAGATTCACTTCTGCTTCTCATGGAACTGCTCAACCACTTTGCTCTCTCTCCAGATTACCCCAGCCATTTTACACCCTACTCCCCACAAACACTTCTGCTCTTAATCACATGTATAGCTATCTCAAAGACAAGAGTCTGCAGGACCAAAACCCCTGTTTCTCAACCCAGCTATTCCCAACAACTATGTGCGCTATATGTAATACATAAGGAAGTGAAATTATGAGAGATCCGCAAACTCCTCTAAGCAACAGAAGTTGCATTCTAACCTTCAAACAGCACTGGCATCAGGCTGGGTGGCACAAGAGCCAAATCCTGTTTGTGCATCTGATCTTTCCAGTTATGACCCCTGGTGCTTCAGCCAAGTGCCACGTTACAAGCTTTACTGCCAAGAAGAGGGGTCTGCAAGCGCTTCGCCTCTCTGTTATGCCTCTGCTGTCACCGAATGAGAAGAAGTTAAAAAAAATAACCAAAGCCAGACCTCTGCCAGAGGGTCACACTTCAGATTTGCACAATATGCTGATAAAAGTATTTAAGCCTCAGAAAGATTTTCACACCTTAGTCAGCATTTCTGGGTGAGGCTGACTTAGATGCTTTTCTCATGCAAGCAAAGCGTGTTTTCAGCGCACGCTGAATGGGCCGGAGCTGCACGCCAACGATTCAGCTGGCCCAGGGAAGCTGTAGGCTTTGTGGGAACCCCTGTGAAACCCTACAGGCGCATATGCCTTTCTCACCCTTAGATCTGAGCTGCCACCACCCTACTGAAATACAAACACTGTTGCTTTCATGCATTTGCGACTACACCCATCTGCTTCTTGCTGGCTGGTGGTTCTTGGCAAGATCATAAGGATGTCCTTGGGTACCTCCAAATGAAATGTAGCTGCTGGTGGCACTTCTAACACACAAAAAAAGAAATTTAAGGGAATGAAGCAGAACTGGGTGGAAACTAGCAGGAGAGATATGAGTCTTAATAGCAGTCTGGGTGAAACTCTTTAAGTAGCCTGGTGCCAAGCAGCTACCACGCAATCACCAGACTGCTGTGGACATCTCTAACCACAGTTTGGGTGATGACACAGAATAAAACTTAGACTTATGGGCAATACGCTAACCAGGGATGGGGCGCAGTTTCTAGTCTGACACCCAACTGGTTCCTGTAATTCACTTAGCTTACCTTTCAGAGCAGGGTGGCTACGTTCTTAGGGGATGGTCTCCGGAGTTGCTCGGGATCGTGTTAGATAGCTGGGGTCAAAAGCAGGCCCAGCCCAGCAGATGCAGTTACTTTAAATCTTAAATCTCAGTCTTTTATTCAGTCCTGAAGTGGGGAGACGTTCTCCCCATTCCACCTCTACACATGCTGGAAGCAGCTGACACAATGCCAACCTTTGAAAGCAGGAAGCAAGGTGAAACAGCTAGTGTAACCTAACTTTTAACCTGGGCAAAATAAAATTTAAACGGTAAAGGGGAAGAGTGTAGCTAATGCCAGTCTGCGTGGCTTTATAGAAAAGGAGCTTTAATTTGTACATCTGATGAGATTGCAAGGTTGATAAAGGGCCCTGCGCGTGAGAGTTGGAGCTTTGACTTGCAGTGCCTGCTTATTTGATTGACACATGTCTCCAGCCCAAAGCAACATAAGCCAAACAAAACATTACAATGGGATTTGGGCTTGTTTGCTGTCAGATCTCAAAAGCCAGCCATCCGTGGAAGAAGCGTCACCCAACTAGGAATATTGCTTGTAAAAGGTCAGCAGGAGCGATGAGTTGAAAGCCCAAAACTCTTCAGTATTTTCATCATTGGTCTGAAAGCAGATTGGGAATGAGAGCTGGCAGGGGGAAGTGATAAGAGAATTGGACAGTGATTCAGACAGGTCTGAGTAGTCTGGGGCTTCTCGGATGATTCATGTTGGCTTTAATGTAGCCAAAGTGACATGCTTGGGAGTTAAACAACACAGACTGTGTCTCGGGAGTGGGTGCATCCGCTAGGAAACCTGACTGCCCATACAGGCAGACTCTGAAACTGAGCTCCCAGCCCGATGTCCCTGTAAGAAAAGCTAATGCAGCCCTCGGGTGTTTTAAGAGGTGCTAAACGGGAAGGAGCAAAAGAGGGAAGACTTTACCATTGCAGAGCTTGATACTGGGGCTGTAGGCATACTTTGATAACACTTGATTTCACCTTTGCTCGTGTTAATAATCTTGCTAATTTAGTGGGATTAGCTATAGCATAAACCAATGCACGGAAATTCAAACCAGGCACATGCAAGCTAGCAATCAGATACACATTTTTAATTGTGAAAGGCTGATGACTAGAACAAACTTCAAGTAGGAAAAGAAGATTTTTGCATGTCTGAGGGTCTCCACGTCAAGAGAAGGTATCAGTCTGGGAAACAGGTTTAGGCCAGGCACAGTGGAGGAGCTCAGGGAGCGTACTGGGTAAAACCCAGCAGCCCTTGATAGCCAGGGAGACAGAGCAAATGGGCTATTGAGGCACACTCCTCTTAACAACCATGACTCTGTTTTGGTAATAAATGACTGAAAAAGCCAAACTGTCTTCTCCTGAGGCACTTCACCAGCACTAGCTAGCCCAAATCCCGGGGTGGGAACCCCTGGAAGGAAGTGGGGTCCTGTGAAGAGCATGGAGCAGCTGCTGGGGTGCGGTTAGAGGGGAAGCTGTATGATGGCTGTGGAAGGAAAGCAGCACAGTTTGAGAATGGGGATGTTGTTATCAAACAGCCAGTCTGTACTGCCTCTCTTAAACCCTGCATGTTTTCCCTATTTCTAATCAGCTTTATCATTCCTCCATCACTTCTGAGTGGGTGTGGTGTAATCCCAGATACATCCTTGCTCCCTTCGTTCTTCCCTGATTACTTTAAGGTGAGGAAATTACTTTCTTTGGTGTTTCTTCTTTCTTCTGTGATTTATTCTCAGATCAGCTGGACCATTTCTGTGGCCCAGCAGAATTCTGCAAGCTTAATAATTGCTTATCGATCTGGGTGATTTCATTTATGGAGGCTCCCCCCAAGACTCTGAGGGTAACTTTTTTAAAAGCAAGTAGTGATCTGGGCTGCTTCATTATTGGATTTTCCAACTCAAGGTGAAGTTCAAGGTGCAGAAGCATGATGCTGACGCTTTCCAAAAATTAAGGACAAGCCTGTTGCAATGCTATAGGCTTGGGGAAGAGTGGCTGGAAAGCTGCCCAGCAGAAAAGGACCTGGGGGTGCTGGTTGACAGTCGGCTAAATATGAGCCAGCAGTGTGCCCAGGCAGCCAAGAAAGCCAACGGCATCCTGGCCTGTATCAGAAACAGTGTGGCCAGCAGAAGCAGGGAAGTGATCGTCCCCCTGTACTGTGTTCAGTTTTGGGCCCCTCACTACAGGAAAGACATTTGAGGCGCTGGAGCTTGTCCAGAGAAGGGCAATGAAGCTGGTGAGGGGCCTGGAGCACAAGTCTGATGAGGAGCGGCTGAGGGAACTGGGGTTGTTTAGCCTGGAGAAAAGGAGGCTGAGGGGAGACCTTCTCGCTCTCTCCAACTACCTGAAAGGAGGTTGTAGTGAGGTGGGTGCTGGTCTCTTCTATCAAGTAACTAGTGATAGGACAAGAGGAAATGGTCTCAAGTTGCGGCAGGGGAGGTTGAACTTGGATATTAGGAGAAATTTCTTGACTGAAAGGGTTGTCAGGCATTGGAACAGGCTGTCCAGGGAAGTGGTGGAGTCATCATCCCTGGAGGTATTCAAAAAGCATGTAGACAAGGCACTTCATGACATGGTTTAGTGGGCATGGTTGATGGTTGGACTCTGTGATCTTAAAGGTCTTTTCCAACCTAAGTGATTCTATGATTCTAAGGCATGTAAGGTGTCCTAAATAAAGGACCCAGAAATGGAAGCCGAACAAACCACTGCTGATTAAGATAGATATAAGCCTGAATATTGCAGAGGCCTGTGGTCCCTTTACAAAGGCATTTAGGTCAAAGAGATGAAAAAAATGCACCTTGCCCAAACCAGTTCTACAGCTTTTACACCAACATCACAAACTAAATTAGAAGCAGACACCACTAGCTGGAGATGAGCAGCCTGTAAATCTACAAACTTAAACCAATAGTTTTGGGTAAAAAAATACATTTGAAAAGATCAGGCTTGGATCATGGAGGGTAGGAGGGGGTAGTATAGAGTCCAAGATCCCCAGGATCTCTCTCACCTTCACCTAAGGCTTTCTAACATTGGAAAGTGCTTTCTCAGAGATGCTCCATGCTAACCTGGAGATAACGGCAGGGCAGCAAATAACCAGAGCACAAATTTCAGCTTAACCCATTGCATCAAAATGAGATGTACTCTGATTTATAAAGAAAACACAAAAAACATGGACTTAACTACTGTCTCTGCCAGTGGCGAGGGTTTCACTGCCTGTGCTTGAGAACGACCACAGGAATATTATTTTGAACAAGATCTTGCTCTTGCTCTATCAGGCCAGTGGCCTCACTCGAGCTGCTTGTGCTACCATCCCAGCAAAGCGGGCATGGGGACTGAACCCCAATGCCCTGGGCGAATCCTTCCCCCAGTGACATCCCTCCACTTGTGGGTTTTGTCACCCTGCCAGGAAGACTTGCTGCGAGCCATCCGGGAAGGACAGCAGCACGGCAGCTGTGTGTGGTTTGCTGGGGCTGTGTCAAACCCTGCAAAACCCCTGGCAGTTCACCCCTGCAGTTGCTGGTGTATTTATAGCAAAAGCTGTAAGCTGAAGGTTTCAATGGTTTCAGCTCCTTCTCTTGACTCTGGGGAGGACCAGGCTCCTCTGAGGCTGACAGGGTGGCCATGCAGGGGACTCGGTGCCCACACACTGGGGGTCCCCCCTGCTCCTTAATGGAGCAGGGAATAGGCTCAGGTTTCAGGGCATGACCAAGGCTCTTGAGCAAGTGAAAGTGCAGATAGTCATTTCAAGGCATTTTCCTAGGGTGCCATCATTCATTCCAATCATTCTTCTGAATGGGAGCTAAGCACTGGGGGGCTTCTGAAAAAGCCTCCAAGGCATTGGTCTGAACCTCCGGTGGTCAAAGTACCTTTAGAAATCTGGCCCTAAAGGGGTCAGAGCCTTAAATATCCATTTCAGAAATGACTTATGCATTTAGGAAATACGACCTGACAGTATGATTCAGACTCCTGCGTCTCCCCTGGATCTTAAAATCAAGGTTCAAAAAAATCACTGGAATGGTTCTGAAATTTTCATCCGTGACTCTCCAGGTCCTGATTTTGTGCTTTCAATCCGATGACCAGATCCAAGGGTCCTCTGCAGAGTGTCTGTAACTTGAGATGGTTTCCAGGCAGTGTCCTGCCCCCAGGGACCAACCAGGGGATGGGAAATTAGGTAAGTGATGTGAGAATCATGTTGAAGAGCAGTATTTATTTTTGTCCTTGCAGAGGCTGGGGAGCTTTTTAACTTAGCTGCTGGGGGGCAGTGGCAGAGCCGGGGAGGGACCAGGTGCCCTCCCAAGAGCTGCCCGCGGGGCACTGGGTGTTTGGGGTTCTTGTCTGACTGAATGGTGATTGCCAGGATCAGGATTTTCTTGGAAAATTTGTTTCACAAGTATTTCCTCCAGCCTGTTTGTTCCCCTGTTTGCCCTTTTTGCTTGCACAGTTGCTTGTGACACTCTGTATCTTATTTTATATGTATAGCTGAGCATTTTGCCGGTGTTTTCTCTTACCTGCTCTTCCTCAGTATTTCTTTTGCCCAAACCTTCCCTTCTTAAGCAGCATGCAAATTTCTTCTATATTTTCTGTTGAAGGGACAGTGAAAACAGATGATTGTTTGTAGTTATGTGCACTGTTTGTATTTGTTTATGGTTACCATTCGCTCTGTCATCTCGCCGCCTTTATCATGGCGCCTGTGTACTTCCTGACCCCCTTTTTGTTATTAATAAGCTCACATTGCCTCGGCATCCTTGAGAAATCTGAGAAGGCTCTCTAGAAATGGGAGATCTCTTAAATCATCTTCTCCATCATTTTAGAGAGCATCACACATTATGCCTTCTTGACTGCATCCGGATGAGATTTAAGTTCTGGAGTTGCCAGCCCCTTCCTGGTAAGAACACATTTGCTATGTGATTTACTCTCAATTTATTATGTGTTCTCCCTTTTGGACTTTTCTTTGCTGCCCAAACCCTCATAATTCATTGCAGTTGTTATCTTTTATCCAGTCACCCTGTTCACTGCCTCTGGCTGTGCTGCCTCCATGCAGGGTTTGGAGGGAACCGCTGTTTCTGGATCTATGTTTATATCACACAAATACTTAACAGGCTGCCGCCACTGTATTACCCAAATATCTCACCCAAACCAGCAGATAGTTTTGTGCAACATCCTTCCTATGGAAAGCTGAGTCACAGAGAAATTAAGTAATGTGCTCATACAGAAAGTTGGGTTTTCACATTTTTTGGATTTCTGCCATTGTCTTGCTGGCTGGTCTGTTCGCATCACACACTTTCTTACCAGATTTTCTGTATAGGTCTGTCTTTCAGTGTCACTGATGTTTGGGATGTTGGTTCACTGACCAAAACTAAAAGCAAGCAGTGCTAGTGAGTTGTGAAATCCCTGCAGACATCTAACAAAAACCATCTAATGAAGTAGAAGGGCTGTATCTTCTTGGTCTGTCCTTCTGGGCTAATGCTGCACACTATCAGCATTTTGCTTTAACCTTGAGGACTTCTAGCCAGGGTGAATATTTCTCTTACCACAAGATGCCACAAATAATTAGTCACCGAGTAAAATTTCTCTGCCCTGGTCCACTTTGATTAATAGAAGCGTTTCCCTTTCTACTTTCACAATTTGTAAACATCACCCACATCATCTCTACCCAAATTAAGTATCATTTAGATTCCAAGCACTAAGCAGCAAAGAGTTTCCTTAAGTTCATGAGACATCATTTCTTGTCATCCTGCTCTGTCAAATTATAGGTAAAATATAATTGTCTCTTACCTTAATTCATAGCTGCATTGAAAAACCAATGTTTTCTTCAAGCCAAGCCTGTTTGAGTTTAAATGTATATTTCCTCTTCTCTAGTGCTCATGCCTACTCTATGAAACGTGAACTTTGGCAGGGCAGCTTCCTGGGCTGAGCTTCAGGGCTGAGCTGAGAAAGTATTAATGTACTCTGCTCTGGTCCTGCTGGCGCCTTGTGAAATTGTGAAGCAGGATGCGGCCACTCAGAGGGGCAGAAGTGCTTAAGGAGGACAGGACTTGCGCGGGAGACAGAAACGCCTGAGGAACTTCATATTCAGTGTGTAAAAGCTCTCACCCCCTTTGTTCCCCCTGTCCTATGCAGATATTTGACTGAGATGCTTTTGACTCGGACACAGTGGTATGGTGTATAGAAATATGAGTCTGGTACGATAGCAGGGGCCTTGAGCAGTGGGGACGCAGAATGCAGCACAGGTATGCGATGGTAAAAGATGGTGCACAGGCTAGCACTGGGGACCCCCCACAGCTATACACAACTCACTGATGGTCAGTTAAAAAAATGCAGATCTGGAGCCAGCAAAACTGGGTTTAGCAGTAACAGAACAAAACCAGTATCTAACATACATAAGGGGCACCGCGCATAGTAAATTGAGTATAACATGAGGTTGCAGACCAGTGAAGACAGAAGAAGGTCTAGAAGCACGTTAGAAAACATGTAAAACTGACCCCAAGCAGATCCTAGAGGGAGGCAGAAAAAACCATCAGCACGAACACTGTGTTTGTCCACAGAAGGGCTGGAGGTGCTGACAGCTTGTTCTAACGCCCCACCCCACCACTGCCACCTGGGTGAAACCAGCGGCCTTAGCACCCAGTGGAGCAGGGGAAGGGTGAGCACACCACCAGGAAAAGGGCTAGAAATGTGTGTGCAAAACAATTTTAACTGCATTAGTATTCTTCCTTTTTCTGCGACCAGCAGATCTAGACTGATAACGATTGGAGCCTTGAGATTGCCATTACACTAACAATATATTCTTGGCTTTACCTATACATACATCGTGCCTCCTCTTTGCCCGTAAACAAGATTTTGAGAGTAACATCTCTCTGCAGCCCAGGGCTTCCAGTGGACCAGAGGAGTATGCGGGTTTAAAGCATTGGCATGTTCATTAATCAAGGAGCCTTCTTGGCCCCTGACCCGAGCATCATGCTCAGGGTTGTGTTACGGGTGCACCCACAACTGGGACGCGGTGTAACACATTTCCAGGCATCGCTGGGGCACGCAAAGCGGTTGATCTGGGGTGAAACGAGGCGGGAGGCTGCGCAGTGGGGTGCATTATTATGGGGATCTGAGACACCGCATCCGTTTGGGGGCTGTACCAATACTGAGGTCCTCCGGCACATGTAGGAATACAGTCCTGGATACACCTCCAGGTACTGTCCTTGCCTCACATGCCAAGGATGGTTGAAATGCCTTCTCCCTGAAGGCAGAGTTGTGGGGCATCTGTCCAGGCTGAGCTGGATGGGGGTTTTGGCGTGGAGAGCATCTTCCAGGTTGTCTGAGCTGTCGCTCGTTGATTGGTGTAGTGAGTTGCCAGGCAAATATTCTTGTATAAGTTTAATTCTGGTATTTCTGCCAGTTACATGTTTCTTCCTGACGTTATGGTCAGGACAAGCACTCACGGAAATAATCAGGGGACCGATACCTGGTTAGGTGTTGGCCAGGAACAGCAAAGATACACTGCTGAAAATAAAGTTTAAAGGTTAGGGAATAGTAAAAGGCCAGAGCAGCAGATTTTCAAAACTCACCTTTTTCCTCATTTTTCTCTGACAAGTGCCAGCAGCCCCATCCTGCCATCTTCTTTAACAAAAGATGTAAAGAACTCTGTACTTTTTTCAGGAAAACATCAAAAGGCTGATGGGAAGTTTCTCCCCAAAAACTGAAAGTAGGAGCTATGACTGCCAAAATTACGAACTTTCAACTTTCACAGAGATAATTTCTGGTATATGGTACTAAGGAAACATTCTCATTGTGTGAGAACTGTAAGATTCAGAAAGGCAAATGAAGGTTTCCTCGATGCCAGTGATAGTCTGACGTTATGCCAGCAGTGCTGCCCCGGCCATGGGTCCTGCAGAAGGTGTGCTGTGGTTCAGAGGACACCCAAATCTAAGCCTGTCTCCCATGTCCTCATGGGGATGATGAAGGGCTGCATCCTCCCCAGCCCCCACCTCCCACGGCCTTATAAAAAAGGTATGGATAATCCAGGAGGAGCTTCCCTACTGGGGACCTGCACATGCTGAGCTGGTTTGCGGCTGACCTGTAAAATGTGGGTTGCCAGAGCCCAGGCAGCCACAGCCACCCTCATGCTGGTGGGCACCCTCTCCTGGGTCACCAATACTCAGCACAGCACCTCTGGTGTTGCTCTTTGCAGTCAAAAACCTTGCAAATAAGGGTCAGGACTACTCGTGTAACAGCACAAGAGACAGTCCCCAGCCACTGCCTGCCTCTGGGTAGAAAGGACCTCCTAGAACTGGGTTTCCCTGAAGGCAGTTATCAACCCCTTCCCTCCCGTGCTGCCCAGAATTCAACCGGAACCGAACACAGAGCAGGCTGTTACCCTCATGAAGGTAAGAGGTTTGCCGAAAGGGGTACCCACACAGCTTTTAACCAAAGGACTTCAAATAAAGAGAAACCAAGTCAGGCTGATCACAGACGTGCTCAGCAGATCTCCCTGGGAGACAGAAAAGGCTTTCTGTTGTATTCTGCTGTCAGTGATAACACTAGATAAGAGTGCTGCTCATTACCATGGTGCGTGCCTGTAGTGCAACATAAATAGGTATGAACACTGCCTGAAAGACAATTGCAACATCAAGAAATATCTCTGCTTTCCATCTTTGACCGCTATTCACCCTCCGGTGTTCAGGGGACAGCTCAGAGATAAGAAGGTCTGAGTAAGGTGCTGAAAAACTTTCATTCTGGTCCATACATGAGGGGGAAAAGCATCTTTTGTTTCACCAAGCTAAAAAGAGACATTGCATCCCTTGTAACCAGACAGATTTTCCTGTGAAGGGCTAGGTAGAGTTTGCTGCCTTCCCAGCTGCAAGGCACAGGGGTGTTTCAGAGGAGGAAATCAAGAGTAAAGGACGTGCTGTGCAGCAATACAGTGGGTAAAGAGGGGGCAAAGCCCCTTTTTATTCCATCTCCCCCTGAGTTGCCTTCCAAATTTGAAACCTTATCTCTCTCAACATCTGGGGAGTCCAATGGTACTTCCACACCAGTGGCATCTCGTCCTGCTCTGTGGCCAGGCTGCCAGGTCAGCTCGGGGAGGCAGGCTTTTGCATAGCACCCCTGGCAGGTTCAAGCTTTGTGGACTAAAGCACTTGGTAAAGAAATGTCTGGCCTGAAGGATCAAAATGCTGTTCTTCCCAGCACACCCTGCTTTTGCTGCCATGTGGGAAAGCCTGAAGGTGGTGGTTGTCTACAGAAAGGGGCTCTCTTGGCTCTTGAGAGCTTCACTGGAGTCCCCTTTGCAGGGCCGATGGGCAACTGTAATTGCCTGGGGGTACCAGAGGGAACCCCAGGAACCTCCTCTCTCCCAGTGCTGTGACACCAGGGCTTCCCTCTGCGGACTTCAGAGACTTGTGGAGTTGCCAAACTCTTTCTTTTTGTTCAATTTATTGCTTTGCTCAAGTTGAAAGCAGTTACAGCTGAGAACATGGCAGAGCTGGAATGAGTAAGCAGAGGCAGAATATGGTTTTGGAGATGTAGCAGAAATGGCCCTTGAGGATTTCATTCCTTGGAGACAGGGAGAAAAAGGGCTAGTGTGGAGAATAGCCTATGGAGATGCTACTTTCTAAATGTACAGGGGAAAAATGTCCATACAAACCTGCAGGCATCCACACATAGATGATAAAAGAGCAGACGGGGTCCTGTTTCGACTTTCTCTGCTATGCTGAGCACCTGCTGGGATCTTTTGGTATTACAACTAGCTTTGACTAAACCATGGCCGTTGGCATCATCTTTGGCTTTCACTTTGAAGACACAACAAAAGCTTACCCAAAACGATTGCTCTGAGAAGCAGACTTCAACCCTGGAAAGCTTGCAAGCCTGAATGGTGCATTTAAAATGCTTCCAAAGGGTGCTGAGCTTGGGAGGCAGCCGTCCGTCCTTCTCTTCCCCTGGGGCTGCCAGCTGCTGCTGAACAGTGTTGTCACCGTGTTGCTGGGTGCAACTACAATGGACACTTGTACTGCTTCCCCAAGCAAAGCAACAGCAGCACCCAGATGGCTTACATCCCAAGAAAGAGCTCTTCCAGCCTGAAGCCCTGCCAGGTTCTTCTGCATTTGTTTCAAGCGGAGGGACAGGAGCAAAACCCATGTAGCTGTGACCTTCACCACACTGTCAGTAGTGTGCCGTGGAGCTGGGAGCTATATTGTTCAGGCTGTATCCTTTGAACATCCTCGGTAAGGCTGGGTGGTGAGCAGGTCCCCGGGTCCCACCGGAGAGCTCCGATGCAGAGCTGCCCTGCGTGGCTCAGCAGCGTGACACGCACCATAGCCATGACTGCACTGAACCCTGCTGGACATTTTCCCTGCCCCCTTCTCTTATTTTCTCCTCCAAAACTCTCCTCTTGTCTTTTCTGTCAGCTGGGTGGAGGCACTTCTGGAGGTGCATCCCTGCCGCAGCAGCATTCCATTCCTCCCATGATCTCCTGCAGCAGAGCCGCTGCCTGCCCAGAGCCCACCTGGAAGCTTTAGGTGCAGGTGCTTGCACCAGCTGATCACACACACGCAAAACCCTTCGCAGAAATAATTTCTGTGCCTCACTTCTGAAAGAAAACCCAGCAGGGGGAGCCTCATCCCTTCATGTCGCTGTCCTGGAGAGATGCAAGGAGACAACCCAGCTCTGGTGGCTTCCCAGGCACCACTGGGAGATGTATTTATTCTTTATTAAAAAGGTGGGGAGGCAAAAATTACCGAGAGGGAGAGAGAGAGAGAGAGAGAGAGAAGCTATGTCTAGGGATGAAAAAGTTTCAGCTCGAGGGCTGGTGAAGGGAAGAGCCACAGAAAGCTGAAGGCTTGCACACTTTCTGCAAGCAAAAGGAGTGCAGCCCAAATGGGTATTAAAAGTGAAGAGAAAAATTTGTCCCCACATCAGAAATAATGCTGAAGGGATAAGGGCATTGAAACAACTTCGTGCTTAGGCTCACTCGTCCCTTGGTGACCACATCTGGTTTCTGAGCCATTCATTAGCTTCCACTCACTCCAGCTGCCATGCGGACACGGTGCTCTCCTGCCCTGGAGAGGTGACAAAGGCTCAGCCAAGTCTCCTGGGGAGGTGTCCTCCTCCCCTGGTATGGGTGATGTGCACATGAGCTGCTCAGATCCACCTGTTTCAGTGTGTACCTGCATTAAACCCATCACTCGGAGTGCATCGCTAAGGCTGCAGTGTGGGTTCAGCTCCAATGATAACAGACCTGAGAAAGTGGGCAAGAAGCCATCGGCTGGGCGATCACATCCCTTCCTTCCTGGGCTCATCCAGGCAGGAGGAACAGCCGCACAGCCACAATCCAGCAAGATGCCATTCAAAATGCTGAAAAAAGAAACTCCTTTCCTCCCTTCTTCCCTCCTTTTCCTCCTCTTCCTCCTCCCTTGTGCTGCTCACAAGAGCTGAAGCTGTCAGGTGCATTTGCACCAGCACCACTCCTTTCTTCACCGCTGGGGCTGAGCACCCTCTGGGCAGCACAGTGTCAGGGACATGGGACACCGAGATGTGCAGGGATGGTGCAAGAGGTGCACGGGTGCAGAGACACAGAAGCAGACGTTGTGAGCAAGGGAAGGAGAAATGCGGCCTGCCTTGCAGCGAGCATGGACGAAAGACCCAAGGAAACCACCCAGCGTTGCTCTCTGCTCTCAGCCCAGTTGAATACCTGAGTGTTAGGGAACAAGACCCATTTCCTCCATCCCTTGTCACATGGGATAGGCATTGCCTTCTGGCAGCTGGTCTGCAAACACTTCTTGACACATGCATCTCTCCATCTTGTTGGGTGCTGCAGTCAAAGCTGGTGCTGAGTCAAACACAAGAGACAGTCAATACATTTGCAGTGTATTTTGCAGTCCTGGTAGTCTGTGTTTGGCCATGGCTGTGTAGTTTGTTTCTGTCTATCACAGTGCTCATCCTCATATGCTGCATACGCATTCACACGTTGAGGTCAAGATTTCTTCCGGAGTTCTGTTTGGAGCACACCATTTATTTCTATCACTCGCTCCCCAGTGAGAGCCAGCGCTGCTGTGCTCAGGGCAGGATGGGGAGTGAAGGGCTCAGTCTGTCCTTGCAAGACTCAGGAAGTAAGGGGGGTGGGTGGGGAAGAAAGCGGCACCTGCCATTTTCAGACAGGCACCTGGGCACCTGCCTCCTCCTCTCCCTCTGACACCACTCCTCCAAACGGGGGGACACTGGCCACCTTCCCACCAGGGTTGGTGGAAATTTTGCATGGCTCCTGGGCTCCCCTCAGATGGGGCTTCCCGCTGCCGTGCAGGGCACAGCCAAGGTCTCCCTGACAGTGGCATTTGGCCTTGTCTCTGCCCTGCGTGCGAGGTGCCAGCGGCCTGTGCCACTGCCGTCACCGATGCCTGTTGAAGTCTCGTCTCCTCTGGCCGCTGCTTCCCCCATAGGAAGAGCCTGGGGTGGAGCTCAGTGAGCTGCGAGCAGAGGTGCCCTTTGGCATCTCCGGCTGGGGACAAAGCCTGGCCCCAGGAAGGCTTGTGAAGCCACCCGTGCTGTGGGTCCAGGGAGCAGCGGTGGCTCCGAGGGTGCTTTGTGCTGCTGTGTCTGCGCCAGCCAGCGCAGGCACCGGAGGATGTCCTGCCCCAGGCTCTGTGCAAATGCTGCAGGCAGCCTGCTCCTCTCTCTCGCTCAGGCTCGCTGAAATGCCTCCCCCGAGCACGGCGTCTGTGGTGTGAGCGGCCCAGGTGTCACCCTCAGTCCCAGCAACCGTGCGGGGTGGCTCGTGAGCCTCTCTCCCCGCTGCACTGGGAGATGCCTGGGCATTCCACAGCTCCACAGCAGTCTCGGTGCTGCTGGGGCTGATTGTTCTTTGTGCTCGGGCAGCCTGCCATCGCTATTTCAGAAATGAGAGGTACAGAACTGCCTAAGGGGCCAAATTCCTGTGTAGGACTGCTGTACTCGATACATGCCTGTTCGTGTGTGTTGCATGTTTGCTGGGTGCTGGTCCAATAGTTGTCTGCTGCTATTAACTTAGAAATGGATAATGGAGATACTGCATCAGCACAGCTTTAGTCATGAAGTCAAGAGAACCTATTGACATGTATGTTTTTAACCAAATTGTGTCTGATTTCACTTTAGTTGGTGGCAGCAAGCCATAGCCTGTCACTGGCCCAGGAATACAGCGAATTGCATCCATCGGAAAGATGCACATTTTCTGAGGATCCCAAATGAAATCTCCTCTCATCCTCTGTGTTGTGTTAGAATTCATCAAGGATTTGCATCCAGCCTAGCAGCATCCATTCCAGAGGCAGGCGTCAGATGTGCCCCTTAACATGCAGAAAGCTCCAGCATCGTGTGGCCTTCCTGAATGACTGAACCTGCCCAGACAGCTGCCGGCCCACCAGTTCCTGCACAACCCTTGCCCTGGGCTGGGTGCTGGGTCAAGGGTTAGGTACTAAAATGGGTATTTCCCTTTGGATCGTCATTCATCTCACTTGCTCCCCCGCACCCAGTGGGATGGGGGAGACAATCTGTATTTGGTCTGGCTGAGCTGGAGTTAATTCTCCCCACAGCATCCCTCACAGTGCTGTGCTCTGCATTGGTAGCTAGAAGGGTGTTGATAACACACCAGTGTTTTGGCTACTGCTGAGCAGTGCTGGCACAGCATCAAGGCTGTTTCTCCAACATTTTTGCCCCCCTCAATAGCAAGCTGGGGCTGGGCAAGATCTTGGGAGGGGACATAGCCAGGACAGCTGACCCAAACTGACTAAATGGATATTCCATACCATATGAGGTCAGCTCAGCTATAAAAGCTAAGTAAAGGGAGATGGAAGGGGGGGCATTTGTTATTTACATTTGTCTTCTGGAGCAACCACTACACGTACTGAAGCCCTGCCTCCCAGGAAGTGGCCAGGCATTGCCTGCTGATGGGAAGTAGAGAATAAAATCTTTTGGTTTCCTTTGCTTTTGTGCGCGACCTTTGCTTTTGCTTTATTAAACTGTCCTTATCTTGACCCACAAGCCTTTCATTAAATTTTCCCTCCCCAGTCTAGTTTAGGAGGGGGAATGATAGAGTGGCTTGGGTGAGCACCTGGTGTCCAGCCAGGGCCATCCCACCACAGAATTGGAAGGAAACAGTGAAACTCCTGGGTTGACATAAGAACAGTTTAATAGAACAGAAAGGAAGAAACTAATAATGATAATAGTAACAATAATAAAATGACAATAATAATAATAAAAGAATTGGAATATGCAAAACAAGTGATGCACAATGCAATTGCTCAAAACTCATTGACTGATGCCCAGTTAGTTCCCAAGCAGCGATCCCCCCAGGCCAACTCCCCCCAGTTTATATACTGGGCATGAGATCACATGGTATGGAATATCTCTTTGGCCAGTTTGGATCAGCTGTCCTTGCTGTGTCCCCCCAGCCTTCTTGCTGGCTGGGCATGAGAAGCTGAAAAATCCTTGACTTAGTCTAAAAATTCCTTAGCAACAACTGAAAACATCAGTGTGTTATCAACATTCTTCTCATACTGAACCCAAAACACAGCGCTATACCAGCTACTAGGAAGACAATTAACTCTATCTCAGCTGAAACCAGGACAGGCTGTTCCTCCATGGCAGAGAGGAACATGGTGTCTTTGAAACGAGGATATGCATGTGCGGCTGAGCTGTTAGGAAATGGAGAGATGAGCAGAAACCCTTTGATCCACTCTGTTCCTTGGTGTGCCTGCTCCCTTTGGCAGAGCTGAAGCTCAGCCATGCTTTACTCGTGCAGATCATTTCACATGTGCAGCACACCCCTGGGCACTGCACTCATGTTTTTGAGAAAGAACACATTTGTCTCCAAGTATGGGTCAGCAAATGGTTAGGGCTTTGAGGAATGACTGCCTTGCTGCACTTCATCAGTTAACAGCCTGTTTTTTTGTGGGTTTTTTTCCTGTAGAAAAAGGAGAAAAAAATGGACTGCTGAAGGCATGATAGACTTGTTCTCAAGCCCATGCTGAACCTGTGCTGCAGGATCCTCTAGGACAGACAGGGTTACCCAGGCAGCTAATGGTGGACAGATGTGATGTGAAAACCTCAGCTGGTTGTGGTGCTTGTGTGCCCTTTTCTTTCAAAACTTGCGTGCTTTACCGTCTCTAAACCCAAGCACAGGGAGGACTATAGAGACTGAACATCCTCAGAGAGTGCCAGGTGATGAAAGGGGTAAGTGTCTTGGTGATGCAGATGCACATGTCGCACGTTCGTTAATGTTAGTGGGAAGTCTGTCTGGATGCCAGAGTACGGTGAGGAAAACCAGTATTTACTGGGGTAACACAGCAGACATTGTGTTTGCTTGGTAGTACTCTTCTCTTATGTATATCCCATCTTATGTGGTAAGTCTGACCCAGCTGCTGATGCCAGGGTTGCGCTGGCTGCAGTGACTGCTGGAAAGCACGCTGGATGTGTGTGGACAGTCCCAGCCATGAGACAAGAGCGGTGTTGGGTTGGGACGAGGCCCCAGCAAATGCATTCATCAGCAGAGGCTGAGAGAACCGAAATCATGCTACTGCTATTCTGAGGTGGGGATTTCTGTGACCTGGCCCTGTACATTTTGGCATTTCAGCCAAGTCAGCAGAAATACAGATTTATGCAGAAGGGCACAGACATGCAGAGGCACACTGCTCAGAAGCTGCGTGTCAAAACTGGCATAGTGCAGCAGCAGCTTTGCTTTGCTCAGCATTACTTGCTGCCTTTGACGTACAAATATTAACCGAAAATGCATGGCAGCCTGCACGTTACAGATAAAATTGACATATTTAGACTAAGGATATAATTCTCTTTCAATTTCCCAAACCTTTTTTACATCCGGACAAAATACCTAAAGTCATGTTTATTTTTTTTCTGTCATGATCCTTTCTGGATCCTCTCCTGGCACAGTTAGTAACTTCCATGGTGCATCAGAACTGGTGTACTAAATCAGTGTTTTCAAGAGGCTGAAAATAAAACAGGATTATCCTGGACACGATACAATTACCAGGGGCTTGGGGCATTTTGTGCACGCTAATGCAGGCCCATCCCTGTGCAGGAGCATCTTTCAGCAAAGAGGTGTGGGACACAAATACCCTTAATTAACCTTTCTTTTTTTTCCCTTGTGAAACTTTTGTCTGGTTCTGACCCCCAGTTGTAGCTGGATGTTACCACAGCAGAAAAGGCAGAGTTGCGCAGCTGGCTGTGAGGACTCCTCTGGAAAGGATCAAGGCAGAAGTTCCTGTCTTCATCCCCAGGCTGCATGCAGTGGCCTGAACAAGTGACTTGAAAGCCAGAGATTCTGCCAAGGATTTAATTAGTGTGGTCTCCATGTTGCCTTGGGAAGGAGGCTTCAGCATAATGCCAGAAAAAGCCAGATATGGACTAGTTTCATACTCTGGGATGCTGTTTTGGAACAAGATGCTGACACTGTCATTCCCTGTGCTAAAGTGGCAGTCCTGCAGCTCAGAGCTAAGAGGTGTGGAAGAATCTGCCGGGTCCCTCTTCACACTGTTTCCCAAGGGATCTAGCAACAGTGTAAGCTAGCACGTCCTCATATATCCCACTTTTTGCTGGTGTAGCTCAACAGCATGGGTCCTTAAACATACCCTTTTGCTCTCTACAAGTGCTGCACAGGTTTGTACAGTGCAGCGAGTGGCATTTGTGCAAGATAAGCCCCAGTGATGCCACTGGAACACTCCAGCCTGTCAAGGCCTTTCCATCCAAACGTGCAGAGCATCATGGGTGGCAGCAGACAAGGGCTCCATCTTTCTAACAGAGACCTTCTGTAGAAGGGACCCTCTGGTGAAAATAACACCAATAAATCAAAAGAAATCAAGTATGTATTTTAGGTTTAAGCTTGAATGTGGGTTACAATTAGTCCGGTCTCTGTTTTAAGATGACACGCTGAAGCCAGAACAAAAGAATATCTGACTATTTAATGTGTCAATGTCATCCTGAAGCCTCTTTAACCTGCATCGTCTCAGCGAAAAAGAAAAAGCAGGATCAAGATATAAAGGTAGGAGCAGGACCAATATAACAACTGTGGTGGGTACTTTTTATGCAAGCAGGTGAACAGGCATGGGGTCTGTGCAGGATGGTCTAGCCACAGCAGCTGGGTGCTCCCAGCTCTTGGGATGACCCTAAAATTTGGCGTTACCCTCAAGCTGCCCAGCAGCTTGTACAGAGGCAGGAAGATGCCTCCTGCTCTCCTGTGCTCTCAGTGCCCTCACAGACACTGGCAGGACAGCAGACTGCTCCCAGGCTCGTCCCTTTAGAAAGGAGAGGAGCTCTGAGACCTGCAGGGATGCTCCTGGCAGCCCACAGCGACACAGGGCAGGTCCTGCCAGCTGTGCAGTGTCCGGATGTGGGTTTTACCTTCTCCCTTTGCACAGGAAGGCAGCGGTAGCAGCTTGAAGCAGTTGGGCTGTGAGGAGAAGTTGTGGTCAGGTCCAGCTCGGAGCTCCTGGTGTTGCTGCTGCGATCGAGGAAGGCAGCTGCCTCTGGCAGGAAATCCTTTGAGCTGCAGAAAGCATCTCCCACTCTCCTCCCCACTGGAAAGGTTTGCAAGTGGTACTGAGGCAGCAGAAGGGGGAAGATGGCCTTTAGACTCTAGTAAGAACTAGTGAAGTGAAAGACTTTGCAAAGGAGGCTCTGCATGTTTATGCTACACTCGTGCGCAGGGTTACAGCCTTTGTGGGCAAGCCCTGTGTCACAGCCTCACTCCAACAGCCACACAACAGTAGTCAATGAAACCTCTGAAAAGAGGGAGATATCCCCTAGCAGAGATGCTCAGCAGTGCTGCGGAAAGGCCAACCTCTTGCCAGCTTGGGCAAATGGGCTCCAGCACCTGTCCCAAAGTGCTCACACAAGGGCTTCAGAAATTGTTCTCATCTCTTGTGCTTCAGCTGAGCGAGGTCTGATCTAGAGGGCTCACGCTGTGAATCTGCATGAGAGATAGCTGGTGCTGTCCTCCTGCCCACCACCCTTCGGCTTTTTCCTGAATTTTTGTGAATCCCCTTCTAGAGCACCTGAGTGTTTGCATATACAAAAAACGCCTGGTTGCCTGAGGGTGGTAAGGCACCCAAAGGCAGGAGCTGTACTGCTGCGATCCTGCTGCTGGGATCTAGGCAGCAGCTGAAGCTTTTCCTCTGGTCATAGTCTTCGCTTTGCAATTTGGAGAATGTGTGTCATGGCCTACATGAGGCAGCATGTTTTTTCTTACACAGCTTCTGTTACTGGCCCATTCTTGCAAAGGATTGTACCCTGCAGATTGCAAATACGAGTACACATTAATATAGTAAATCCTATCCAAAGAAGATTGGTGGTTTAAAAGAATTGTATTTTGTGTTTTGTTCTGCTGTACTCTAGGAAGTAAGCCCAAGGGTACTCGGTATGTGTGGAAACGCTACAAGGGCAGAGTCTTACAGGAAATTAAATTTCTAGAATAAAAGATAATCTACTTTCCATTTCTTTTTTCCCCAGGGAAGGAAGAAGACGGAGGGAGGGAGGGAGAGGAGGGAGAGAAGAGGCAGCTGGAGGGATTGTCAGTTTTGTAGAACTGCCCAGGACAGAAGAAAATGCACAAGCTGAAAGAATTAATGATGAAGTAGGTTCCTCAGGTGCAAGGACTGTTCAATTACACTGCATGCAGTGTCTTTATTATAAAACTTCAATATATCTTGTAGAGGGAAATAGATCAAGACTAAAAGCTTCAGGACACCATTGCATTTATCTATCAGTATTTGTATATATAAAAAAGATATATATGCACATATATGTATGTGTATATATTTGTGTATATATACACAGATGTGCATGTATATATATGTATGTATATGTACATCTATATGTATATGCATGGGCAACCATTCACATATAATTCAGTCATTCACAGTTAACGAGTTGGAACTGTAACTGGGAGGTCAACCCCAGTCGTGTGCTCAAGAGCAGCAACCATACTAGCACATCCATTGCTTGAAGTGTTCAAAAAGTTCCCTCATGGGGAAGTGTGAGCATCATCTGGGTTTTAGGCATCTCTGGAGCCTCTGGCCACTCAAACCCAGCCAGTGGTGACCACTTTATATACCATCTGAGTTCCAGGATGCTTGGTGTATTACCTCTGTTTGTGTCTTTCTCCATCCTGTTTCAGGCACCCACAGAACAACCAGCCCCTCGGCCACTGCCCTGGCCTGTGGCTTACCAGCCAGCACATCCACAGGAAGCTTTGAATATGACTTTTACTGCTCTCTCAGCTCACACTCAGTATTTTTTCCGCTCTTAAGCCTTTTTTTCCTGGTAACTATTTCTCCACCCATCCCTAGGGCACTCGTTCATTCCCATAAGGGTTTTTTCTTGACACCCACGGTGTTATTTCTAGGCTACAGCTTCCAAACCCTTCCAGCCCAGGAGCTGCAGACCCTGGTGGCAGATGAGGAGTCAGGATCATACCTAGATATTCCTCCACATTGATTTCAACGAAACACATTCATAACATTTATTTCTTTGTTGCTTATCTAATTATTCACTCACTAAGCTCTTTCTGGGCTGGAAACCTTGTTCAGATTTGTCAACTGGGAGCCAGGCCCTGGCATGATGCTGTAAACTTGGGCACTGTTTCCCTCCAAAGAGCAGGTTCTCGCTCCTGCTGTGAGCCCTGTCGCTGCCTACGAAGCCAATCCGCTCTGCTGAGATGAGGGAAGGAGTGACCAAGTGTACCGAGTTCAGAAACATAAACAGTTCCTTTCAGTACTGAATCTGAGGTGGGGGAAGTGTTTCCAAGGCACCTCTCTATGCTGCTTGGGCAGTGCAGGAGCCTGCTGGTAATTTTGGCTTCCCTTTGCCCTCCCAAAGCAGGCAGGGCAGGACATGCCAAGGGAAAGGGAGGAAGATGCTAAAAAAGACATTAAAAAGTAAGACCCCCAAAGACAACCATGATAAAAGCAAGCTCAAGCAGCTGCTTCCGCTTTTCCTGTCCTAAAAGGCTGCCCAAATAGGGCATCCCCGTGGATGCCCTGCTGGGAGGATTTCTCAACTGCAGGTCACCTGTTCGGGATAAAAGTTTTTGACTTGCAGCTCTACAAGACAGTGCCAATAAAAGACGACTGTGAGGACGTCACATGCAGAGAGGAGTGCTTGTCCAGGCTGCGCCCATTGAAAGCACTGTAGTCTTTGCAGGTCAACAGAAAAGGTGCATATTTTCTGAAAGCTTCACGGAGATGCTTCTTGAACTTCTCACCCACGAAGGCATAGATGACCGGGTTGAGACAGCAGTGGACGAAGGAGAGTGCCTCAGCCAGCTCCATGGCTAGGTCTAGCCTTTGGCTTGTCTGGCAGTCGTCAATGATGTACATGTTCCTCAGAGAGTCCAGAAAAAGCACTATGTTGACAGGAGTCCAGAAGAGGAAGAACACAATGACAACAGTAAAAACCAGTTTCATTGCTTTGTACTTGTTCTGAGTATGGCACTTCTGCAGGTTTTTCAAGATGCTGTGGTAGCAGAAAATGAGGACACCAACAGGGATCAGCCACCCCAGGACATTGACTTCAAAATTACTGAAAGTCTTCCAGCCATTGTTGCTGTCAGGATACTGAGGGATGCACTTAGTCTGGTTATTATCATTCATTTCCTGGAAAAAAATTAAGTCTGGTGCTGATGCTAAAATGGCGACAGCCCAAAGGACCAGGCTGGTGATAACCCCATGGGCAGTTGTCCGAACCTGTAGAGCATAGACAGACTGGACAATGGCCAAGTACCTGTCAATGCTCATGATGGTTATGAAGAAGGCGCTGCTGTAGAAACCAATGAAGTAAGCTGAGCTGATGATTTTACACATCGCATTTCCAAAAGTCCACTGGCTCACGATGGAGTACTGAACCAAGAAGGGGAGGGAGAAAACAAAGAGGAGGTCAGAGATGGCGAGGTTCAGCAGATACACGTCAGTCATGGCCCTGACTTTCTTGAAGACTGTTAGGACCCAAATGACCAAAGCATTTCCCACGAGGCCAGTCACGAACAGTAGGGAGTACAGCACAGGAAAAAAGGTAGATGCAAATGCTGCAATATTTTCAAGATCACAGCTGATGTCCAGTTCTGGGTAGAGGAAGGCATATTCATAGGCTGCAGAGGAGTTAGATGTTGATGACGTGTAATCCACCTGTTCAAGGACAATGAAGTTCATGAGGCCCAAATCCCAAATTACCCTCTTAGTAAATATACTAGGCACAAGTCAGCTCACACCAAGCTGCATGAGGACAAAGCAGCTGTACCTCATCTGTGTTGGAGGATGCAAATGAGGAATGAACATGAGTGACCAGTCCTCCCCTGAAAGGTCTGGGATGAGGTTCTTGCACCAGAGAGGCAGAGGAGATCAAGGAAAAGGCAGCTATGGTGGTAAACCAGAGGCTACCAGTATCCCCATGCCAGCTCCATGTGGGGTACCCAGCCCCATGCCTGCAGTCCAGGTGGGGCACTGGGGCCAGAGACGGGGAGCATCCCCAAACCAGCAACCAAATGGGCATGGCCAGGCAGCTGAGAGCCCCTGACATAGGTTTTGGGGTCCTATTCCACATTTCCTTCAGAAAGGAGAAAGAGAGAAGGGCTTAGTGAGGAATTGACATGTAAACGCTCATCTCCTAAAAGCTGCATTTCCAGTTAGCTGAGTGCCAGAAAGAGCCCATCATGGGACAAGTTACTTTTGCAGAGGATTCCTGCACAGTTCAAGCAGGTTTTCAGCTGTAAAGGCACCAGCATGTACAGGTGACCAGTGGGTGCTGCAGGTCACACGGTCTCTCCACCCCAAGTGAGATCAGGGGTGGCAGCTCTGGCCCAAGGGGTGACTTCCCAAAGAGCAGATGGGGCTTTCTGCCCCTTCCTCCCTCCTCTTGGAACTTTGCCCTCTCAGCCTGCGTCAGCACGAACTGCTGCGGCCAGCAGCTCATGCCCACCAAGACTTTACTCTCCTAACAGGGATGGCTGGTTTTCCTTTCAACATCAGTGGTTCTGCCCTCTCAGCACCTGTCAGGATGCACCAGCAGCAGCGATGTGCCCCTTCCCTGCTCCCCAGCCCAGCATCCCAGCAGCAACCACTGCATCCCTGGGCAGCACCTGTGACAGCAAGCAGCTAAAGAAAATGGGTGGCAGCACATCTCCTGGTAAGGACGTCCTGCATAGGACACTCCTAGCACTACCCTTGCCCTTGAGGACAGCCTTCTTCCACAAGCACAGTCTCATCAGGCAAAGATATTTTCACTCAATTTTTTTTTCAGGGAACAACAATCACACTGATTTCTTCCAAACCCATCATCCCTACCAGTACTATGTGTCCCTGTAGGCAAAACTGGACTTGCCTCACAGGGCAGCAGCCCGCTGGGGAGTGACTCACCGACGTGTCCTCGGAGCTGCCTCTGCCCAGCAGGTATGTCAGGTTCCCCTCCATAATCCAACGCAGTGTCTGAAAGAGTGCCAAAAAAAATGTCTTTATATCACAGGTTTTTAAGAAGTGGGCATACCTACACACATATATGCTGGCAGTACTTACCTTAGCTTATGTTGCAATGCCAAGTCACAGGCAAGGTCCTCACCGTAGCAGTGCACAGTCAATGCTTTTTCTTCTGTGTGATAGCTGTTCTGTCAAAGATGTATAAAACCCCACGCCAGTGAGTTCAGCCTCTGTACTTGACACTTGGGAGAAACGGAAATGTGTCAGATTTTATCTTCTGAATAATCAGTATGTTTTTTTCACTTTGAGCATTTACACGAACGTCAGTGGAAGAGATTTGCAATTTCCCCGTGTCTGTGAAGTGCCCCCATCCTTCATCTGGCTGCCCCCGTCCTGCCTGCCACCCCTGCTCTGCAGTCCCTGTGGCTGGGAGAGAGGAAGCAGCACTGCCTCCCTTCTGCTCCAATGATTTTCGGTGAAGATGTCTGGGGGGATGGCCCAATGCAGCCAATAGCCAGCGATGGCAAAGGGCACCATGTTTCCTTTAACATTTTTCCTTTGAAGGTGCCTTCCCTCTGCACCCACGATGCACAGAAATACCCAAGGGAACTGATCATAGAATCACAAAATCGTTTAGGTTGGAAAAGACCTTTAAGATCATCAAGTCCAACTGTAAACCTAACACTGCCAAGTCCGTATCACCCTTCCTTCCCAAAACGTTCACCCTGCAGGACGCTCTTGCAGACTAAGGCTGAAGTAAAGCCCTGAACAGCACTGGGTTTCCACTGACTCTGCCAAGTACCTGCTGGGGCCTCATACTGACCCAGCATGGCTTTCATCCCACAGCTGTTTCAAATCTCCCCCACAACACAAGATACATGGGAAAGAGGAGCGCTACTGAGCAATGGGCAGCATTTGAAGTGTGTGTTACCTCCTTAAATGCTGCTGCTTCTCACTATAGCCTAGTGCTATTACTGTGATTCAGGCAAGTCACATCTCCTTTTTTTGCTTGCTTGTTTTTGAGCAAAGATTACCTCCCTGGCTGTCAGTCCATAGATGTGCTGCTAGAGATCCCCATGTGGAATGGTCTATCATCTCCCTCAAACCCTCTGAATGCCCACCTTCAGTCATCATTGCTCCAAAGGCAGAGGGATAAATCTCTGTGAACCGAGAAAATCCGCAACTATTCCACGTGGCTTTCTTTGGCTGTGGTGGGCAGTGTGATACTGGGTCAAAGTATAACATGCGAGTCAAGCCACGTGTATAAGATAGTCTGATTGACAGCCAAGCTCTGCTGCGTATTAACTCTTAATTAGCTGAAACCAGAAACAGAAACCAGAAACAAACTCCTTTGTCTAAGGAGTTAACTGGCAATGTTGAAGTTGGACCTCTATTATCCATTTGCAGGTTTAAAATGGCACTTACATCTCTGTCAGTGCTGGTGGCAGAGAAGACACCCAGGAATTATGTAATGTGGAAAAAGAGGTGGCAACCAAACAGGAATTTGGCCCCTTAGGCAGTTCTGTACCTCTCATTTCTGAAATAGCGATGGCAGGCTGCCCGAGCACAAAGAACAATCAGCCCCAGCAGCACCGAGACTGCTGTGGAGCTGTGGAATGCCCAGGCATCTCCCAGTGCAGCGGGGAGAGAGGCTCACGAGCCACCCCGCACGGTTGCTGGGACTGAGGGTGACACCTGGGCCGCTCACACCACAGACGCCGTGCTCGGGGGAGGCGTTTCAGCGAGCCTGAGCGAGAGAGGAGCAGGCTGCCTGCAGCATTTGCACAGAGCCTGGGGCAGGACATCCTCCGGTGCCTGCGCTGGCTGGCGCAGACACAGCAGCACAAAGCACCCTCGGAGCCACCGCTGCTCCCTGGACCCACAGCACGGGTGGCTTCACAAGCCTTCCTGGGGCCAGGCTTTGTCCCCAGCCGGAGATGCCAAAGGGCACCTCTGCTCGCAGCTCACTGAGCTCCACCCCAGGCTCTTCCTATGGGGGAAGCAGCGGCCAGAGGAGACGAGACTTCAACAGGCATCGGTGACGGCAGTGGCACAGGCCGCTGGCACCTCGCACGCAGGGCAGAGACAAGGCCAAATGCCACTGTCAGGGAGACCTTGGCTGTGCCCTGCACGGCAGCGGGAAGCCCCATCTGAGGGGAGCCCAGGAGCCATGCAAAATTTCCACCAACCCTGGTGGGAAGGTGGCCAGTGTCCCCCCGTTTGGAGGAGTGGTGTCAGAGGGAGTGGAGGAAGAGCTGGAGGAGGCAGGTGCCCACGAGGAGCAGAGAGGGCTGCAGCTGTCCCTGGGTAGCCACCCTGCGCGTAGGACAGTGCCTGGGCACTGGTGACGTTCCTGCTGGCAGCACGCCGCAGCCCCGGATGGAGTGCCCCGCTCTCGCCTGCCCACTCCTTGACCTCATAGGCGCACTTATGGTGTTACTGTGGGCAGAGAATGTGAGTAGCTGCATGAGACAAACATAACCTGTTTCTTCTGGATGGAGCCTCTGCAGAAAACTTCCAACAGCACTGCACAGCAGAGCCAAACCCTCCTGGTTACAGCAGGGTCCTGCTCTGCAGCATGGCAGCACACATCCCCCCGGGGTTCCTTTTAGCTTGGGTCAAGAGCTGGAAAACGCCTTTATTAGTTCATAACCGCATATTTGGCACCTTCATCACCTGAGGGGTGCTCAGCCGCAGCAGTTCAGAGAGGGGTGGCGCTGGGTGCAAGCACACACGCCAGCTTCAGCTCTGCCTCTCAGGGCTCACTTTTCCTGCAGTGGTGTCAAGGCCATTTGCTAATCTGCTTCACACATATCAGGACATCACCTCGTCCACGTGCTCTGGTGTGCCCACACCACTGTGCACCATGAGCCACATCCATGCCTCTGTCACATGCAAGTGTGTGTGTGCAGTGTGCCAGGGTCTCCCCATTTGTAACTGGGGTGAGGCTGTTCCCTGGTCCTGGGCGGCCACGGTGACTTGTGGATCCTGGTAAAGCCCTGTGGGATCCTCCTGTGGAAGATGTCCTCATGGCACAATGCATGCAGGGCATGTGGTCCACCTCCCTGGTCACAGCCAGATCGATAGCATCGGTGTCACTCCGGGGGTGACGCCATTCAGACCTGCTGTGGAGGGGTGTCCACTCCATGGCCCCAGGCCTGTTGGCTCTGACATGGTGGCGGGCTTGTTGACCAGTGCTGTCACTGGAAATTATCTTCGGGGGGTGAGTGGGGATGTGTCTCCTGCACTGGCAGTGCCTCGAAGCAGTGTTTGGCTCTGCAGAGAGGCTTGCGTCCTTCAGCAGAGTCTGTAACACTTTGCCTTTCAGTTCCTGTCTCTCAGCAACTGGGAAATTTGGGACCGTGATAAGACAACAGCATGAGGCATGGGGGCAGAAGGGACCATGGGTTCAGACAGAGTTGTCCTACACCTAAAGCCAACGGTGCCTGTGTGCCCCAGCTGCAGCCACCCCTGAGCAGGGACCAGTCCGGATGTGGATCATGCAGGTAATTTTTGTCTCCCCACCTTTTTAATGGAGAGTAGGTATCTCCCACTGGTGGCTCCTTGCATCTCTCCAGGACAGTGACATGAAGGGTTGAGGCTCCCTCTGCTGGGTTTTCCTGCAGAAGTGAGGCACAGAAGTCACCCCCACAGAGATATGTGCTCAGCAGTGCTGCTTCACCTTCTCATTCATCACGAGGCTTATTTTAAGGGAGCAAACCTCTTCCACATCCACAGCAAACCAAGAACCTGGAGACTGCTGTTACTGCCAGGGTTTCATGCTGGAAAAGCTCGCTCTTGGGATGTGCGCCGTTTGGCTGCTATTGTTGCAGTCCCTGCTTTGCTTCGGAAAACAACAGAAGTGTCCATTGTAGCTCCATCCAAAGACATGGAGGGAGAGGATCCAGCTGCACCACCCTCAGCTCCATACAAAAGCTGAGCTCTGTACAGAAACATTTCAAACGCATCGCTTGGGTTTGTCAGCCGTACTAGAGTTGTCAAGCTCACTCCTCTAAACAATCATTAAGGTGTGTTTTTACCATGTCTTCAGAGCAAAAGTCAAACAAGATGCAAACTGCCATGGTTAAAGTCAGAATTAGTTCTGAGAACAGAACATCCCCGTAAGTGCTCGGCTATCTACCCAGTCCCACCCAGCACAGCAGAAACACACCAAAGGAAACCAGCCAAAGGAGCTTTTTCAAAATGACATATATCTCCCAGCCAGCTTCCTTGTATAATCAGTGATGATGTATTAGGTTTACATGGCAAGATTTTGGTAGCGGGGGGGGGTTGCAGGGGAGCTTCTGTGAGAAGGTGCCAGAAGCTGCCCTCATGCTGGAAGTAGCCGGTTCCAGCCAGCTCCAAAACGGACCCACCGCTGGCCAAAGCTGAGCCCATCGGTGACATTGGTAGTGCCTCTTTAAGAAAGGGTAAAAAATGTTGTGTGTTCTGGTTTCAGCTGGGATAGAGTTAATTTTCTTCTCACAGTACAGTGTGTTTTGGATTTAGTGTGAGAATAATGTTGATAACACACTGATGTTTGTAGTTGTTGCTAAGTAATGCTTGTCTGAGGGGATTGATTGCACGGACTCAGTGTGTGGATACTGAGACCTTTATTCAACAAGCAAACAGTTTATATATTCTTGCGGCTTGTCCACGCACTATCCTTTGCATTATCATTGGTTAAAGGATGATGTCCACGCACCTTAGCTAAGCATTTAATTGGCTGACTGATAAAGTCCATGCGTCGCTGTTAACTCCCTCAACTTCTTACTTAGTTCCTTCTTCGACTCGGGCTCCCAGCCAACTTACTGCTGCGCCTCCTTCTTTTCAGTGTTCAAGGACGGTCATGTCCACCAGTGTCTACTAAGAATGCCTCCACACTTGTCCTAAGTTAAGGATTTTTCAGTGTCCCATGCTCTGCCAGCGAGGAGGTGTACAAGAAGCTGGGAGGGAGCATGGCCAGGACAGCTGACCCAAACTAGCCAAAGGGATATTCCATACCATAGAACGTCATGCCCAGTATATAAACTGGGGGGAGTTGGCCAGGAGGGGCGGATCACTGCTCAGGCATCAGTCAGCAGGTGGTGATCAATTACAGTGTGCATCATGTTTTTTTCATGTTTTTTTTTTTTATTTATTTTATTATATTCCTCTTCATGACTATTATTATTATTGTTAGTATTACATTTTATTTTACTTTAGTTATTAAATCGTTCTCATCTCAACCCATGAATTTTACTTTTTTTTTCTGATTCTCATCCCCATCCCAGTGGGATGGGAGGAGTCAGCGAGCAGCTGCATGATGCCTAGTTGCTGGCTGGACTAAAACCATGACACTGTGCAACAGCAGCTGTGAGCGAGGCGTGAGAACATGTGAGAGAAGCAACCCTGCAGACCCCCAGGTCAGTGAAGAAGGAGGGGGAGGAGGTGCTCCAGGCGCCGGGGCGGAGATTCCCCTGCAGTACATGGGGAAGACCATGGTGAGGCAGGCTGTTGTTCCCCGTGGAGGTCCACAGTGCAGCAAGATGTGAGCTAGGGAAAGAAGCTCCAGGAGGGATGGGGGTGAGGTGATCCTTTTTTCCATGAGACAGCAGGCAGAGTCAGTTAATGAAATATAAGACAGTCACTCTCCCAAGGAGAGAACTGCATAACGAGAGAGGGGCTCGCAAAAAGGAAGAGGGAGTCTGTGATGAAGAACTTTGGCTAGCCCATGTGTTACATTTTCTCAGAGAGGTATATTCCCTCTTTCCTAAAGGGCTGCCATGTGGCAAAGCAAGCAAACCAGAGTAAGTGGTTTGCACGTGTGGCTATTGCTGCGCCCAGGATTTTCTTTCTAGCAACAGCCTAACTTAGCTGGAGCGTGAGGTGTCTGGACATGCCACCCCTTACTGGGCCAGGGCACAGCAAGCTGGCAGGCCAGATTCTCAGAAAAGCAGTTCATCAAAGCCACTGCCTGCTCCTGCCAGCTGCCTCCTGCTTCGTCTTCGATAAGAAACCGCTGGCTCCACGGAGGCAGCGAAGACGCCCAGCCTTGAAAACAGAAGGGCCTCCTTTCGGCGCCTCGCTCCTTCGGTGCTCTGGAAACCCAACCCTCCTCTGCTCCGGGCCCAAGATGTGGAAGACCAAGTGGAAACACCAGCGGTAAGAAAACGCGAGGGAGCAGCTTAGGTTTCTGAACACCACAGTCTCTGCAACAAGACGGTTGGGGCGGGGGACTGAGGGAGGAGGTGAAGACTACCCGTTATAACCCGTCCCCTTCACCGCTGCCTGTGTCCGGCAGAGCCCACTGGGGCTCGGTTGCTGGATACCGAACAGCCGAGAGATGTGACTAGAATGCGATCCCGGGGGCGAGGCGGCGGGCTGCCCTCGGCCGTTGCCCGCTCCCTCAGGCTCCGACCCGCCGCCACAAGGCCGCAC